>SJXQ01009721.1:100690-134736 GCA_006408695.1 Aepyceros melampus
AGAATGACCAGGAAACTTATTGACTATCTCTAGACCAACAAAAGCCCAGATTGCTCACCAAGATCATGCAGCTAGTTACATCAGAGTCAGAACTATAACCAGATCTCCTAAGTCTCAGTTGAATATCTGTCATGCAATCCTGAAATTTTAAAACATTGCAACAGGCACTATTTTTAATTACATCATAAAATAATTGTTATTTGACCTATTAAGGAAAATCTCGACCTTTGGAAAATATTCAAATTTCTACATAAGTGTCTGTAAGATAATTATTGATGTTTTGTTTTGGTTTGAGGTGGGTTTTGTTTTTTGAAGGTCAATACTCTCTCTAGTCAATAATCATCAACAAGTGTTCATTAAGCTCTGAAAGTTCTCATGTTCCACAGACACTTTGCCCCATAGCACTGCTTGAAATAAGAAAATGGTAAGCTCTACTTAGAAAAGACATCCAATTCCCTTTATTTAAAGCAGGTCTTCCTGGAATTAATTATACTGGCTCTATTGAGTGTAAGGTGCCAAAGTATCAATTGTTCTCAATTAAGAAGAAAACCAAAAGCAAAGCCACAGTCTCTGGAGAGGGAAATGTTCTGGCTAGACTTCCGTTTTCCATCAATCTCGTCAATAATGTGTTTTCTCCAACATGGTACCTTTTACAGAGTATATGTGGGTGATAAAAATCTTGCCAATGTAGGGCCCATACACAGCCTGCTTTCTGTTTCCCCAAATCCATCCTTTCCTTTCTATCAGGATAGAATTTTTCCCTCTCCATTCTGCTTTACCTAATTATGTTTGGGCAAGTGTTTCATCAAGACCAACTGGCAGTAATATTCTATCTCTGAGGCAGGCAAAACATTTGCTTGCTTTTCTTCTCCACCTCAAGTGTATCAGAGACAAAGGTGATATGTGCGAAGAAAATCTTTTCCTTTTTATTTTTACTCCCTTGATCTCATATTCAAGAGCTAGTGAAGGATGCACAGATACAGTTTGGCTCAGAGTATCTGCCTCTAATCTAAAGCAATTATTAGCATGTAGATTTTTTTTTACAGATACATCAACCTATATTAATAGGCTTCCAAGTAGCCAATTAGAATCTATGCATAGCACTCACCAAAATGTAATTTCTAGAAGTTCATTGATAAGATGTGATAGAAACTTTCTCTAAGAATTGTGCTTATATTAATATTTTTTACAGTTAAAGAGGCCTCAGGATGGTTTATAGTGACAAAAAGTTCCCAATCTCTAGGAAGCTTGAAGATAACCATAAAACAAGGAGCAAACTTCTCATGGTGAGTCCATTAGTCAAAAGAGCTGGTGGAATATACAACCTAGGGCTTTCTATAAAATAGGAGATAATATACATAAAACCTTTCAAAGTTTTTTGAGTTTTCAGGTGCTAAAGAGTGCCTCCTAGCAAAACAAAAACTACATAGGTAGCATTCCCTGGCATTTGGAATAATATAAATATGTCCTAAATAAACTTTGATGTATCAACATGTCAATATCAATATTGATATATGATATCCAAAATTTTAGAAATTGCTGACAACCTCACAGAAATGTTTAACTAAAAAAATCCTTATTATAGGACCTCTGTCTCTTGCTTCAAATCCAGTGCTCATTCCTCTCCTTCACATGCTTGTCCAGAAAACTCTCCTGTAATTGACATCCTCTGGAAGAGTGCTGAGTGACTCCGCCTTATGAGTCTACAGCCACAAGAAGAAATATTAATACCATTCATTCATTATAGTCTGTTTACAAAATATTTGTAGTAATCCAAAAGAAAGTTTTGTTTTACTGAAGGTAAAATGTATATTTATACAAGTATATAAGCACTATGTTTCTGAACTACACAAAAAAACAGATACATAGGTAGAAGACAAAAAGCAAATATACCAAAAAAGTAAACAGTAGTCTCTGTGAGGAGGTGAGAGAGTGACATTTTGGTGATCTTTTTTCCTCCACATTTCTGTGTTTTCCAAAGTTTTTAGAATTCTCCTGCATTACCTTTTAAACTTAAAAAAAAAAAAACTTACAATAAGCTTTAATATGAACATTTTAATTATGCTCTAAAAGTCAATTCAGTAGGGCCTCCTCAGAATCCCCCAGGGTCAATTTCTATTTTTTGGATATCAAGAGTCTGCCTCCTTTTCTCTAAGACATGGATATTAGGAGATTTCAGGAAGACTCCATCAAAGGAGTTGAAAGAGGTGGGTGGGGGAAACCAGGAACAGCGTCTTTGTTGCTCTTGATTCAAACTGTTTAGAGTTCCATATATTCATGTGCATGTATGCTAAGTCACTTCAGTCATGCCTCTTTGTGACCCTATGCATTGTAGCCCACCAGGCTCCTCTGTCCACGGGATTCCCCAGGACATACTGGCATGGGTTGCCATGCCCTCCTCCAAAGGATCTTTCCAAGCCAGGAATCAAACTCACATCTCTTACCTCTACCTGCATTGGCAGGTGGGTTCTTTACCACTAGTGCCACCTGGAAAGCCCCCATATATTCATATTAACGTCAAAAACTCAGCAAAGATTCCTAAAAGAACCACAGAGCAACTCAAGTCTGCAAACAGAAACTATCAAAGTGCAGGAATTTCAGTCTGCCTATCACACCAAAGGCTTAAGACAGTCCATTGCCCCAGGTTATCTCTGTATTTCCTGAGAGGGTAGGTTCAGTTTTCTTTTTAACTTAGTAGGTTTTTTGTTTGTTTGTTTGTTTTTCCCATCAGGATAATAGCTTCAGAAGGGGAGTATTGTTGTCTCTTTGGCTTTTTACTTTTTATTTGCAAATGACTTTAGACATAAAAAACAATTGTAAAAACATTATGGAAAGCTGCTGTATACCCTTCATTCAACCAACTTCCCATAATGTCAACATCTTATAAATGATCAAAAACAAGCAATTAAAATTGGTACAATACTAGTAACTAAACTACAGAAATTATCCTGGTGTCACTACTTTTCTCTCAATGTCAAAATTTCTGTTCAAAAATCCAATCTGAGATTCCACTTTGCATTTAGATATCCTGTGACCTTAATCTCTAATCTGTTATGGTTCCTCACTCTTTCCTAGATTTTTGTGACCTTGGTAATCTCAAAGAGTTCTGATGACTTATTTGGAGAATGTCCTTCAATTTGGTTTCATATTATGTTTTCTCATGATTAGACTGAGGTCATGCATTGCTGCCAAGAATATTACACGAGTAATACTGTACCTTCTTAGTTCATGATACTGGCATATTATCACTATGATCACATATTTAAAATGTCTGCTGGGTTTCCCACCAATTCTGAAGTAATGATTTTCCCTTTGTAATTCATAAATATCTGAAGGAAGATACTTTCAGACTATGGAAATCATGTTTCTCCTCAAATCTTTGCTCACTAATTTTAACATCTAGCAGTAGATTTTGCTGCAACACTTATCACTGTGATGTTATCATGGAAATTTTTATTTCCCTCTTTGCTTCTACACTTATTTTAAAATTGTTTTGCTACACCAGCTTACAGGATCTTAGTTCCCCAAGTGGAGATTTAACCTGGGGGCCTTGGTGATGAAAGCACTGAGTCCTAACACTGGGCAGCCAGGGAATTCATGCTTCTACATTTATGATTTGGCATCATTCTCTAAGGAAGAGCTGCTCCCCATATATGGAATTATTTAGACTCACAGACACGTATTTTATGAGTTATAATCTAGCACTATCATAATTTCTTTGGTTTTTCACATTGTTTCACCTTTGGCCATGGAGAGCTCTTCCATTTTTGGAATCTATTTTCTTTCTTACGTGCATCATTATTTTTCATTATCACAAGATGTTCCAGGCTTGTCTTGTATTTTCTTTGCTCCAGCTCTGGAATCAGCCATTTCTTTCAGGATCCCTGACTTCTTTTATGGGAGCAAGGTATTTAGAGACCAAGAGACCAGGGTACAGGATCTCTTTCATCACTACTGGGGTATCACTGCACTTTGATCCTCTCTGTAGACAGAGCTAGGAAGCGTGTGTGTGTGTGTGTGTGTGTGTGTGTGTAATTTTCTCTTTTTGTCTGTTTTCCCATTATTATATTGGGTTCTTGCATAGTTTGTTCCTCAATTTTTAAGAGTTCTTTACATAACGGCATAAGCCTTTTTGTCCATGGTATCAGTTCAGTCCAGTCCAGTCACTCAGTCGTGTCTGACTCTTTGGGACCCCATGAATCGCAGCATGCCAGGCCTCCCTGTCCATCACCAACTCCCAGGTTCACTCAGACTCACGTCCATCAAGTCCGTGATGCCATCCAGCCATCTCATCCTCGGTCGTCCCCTTCTCCTCCTGCCCCCAAACCCTCCCAGCATCAGGGTCTTTTCCAATGAGTCAACTCTTCGCATGAGGTGTCCATGGTATACATTGCAAATATTTTTCTCCAAGTTTATCATTTGTCTTTGATTTTATATATATTGTTTTTTATTGTATGTAGTCAAGCTAATTGATCTTTTATTTTATTGGTTCTGAATTTTGAGTCATATTTAGTAAGGCTTCCATACCCCAAGGTTAAAGAGGTGTTCATCTAATATTTGTCCAGTACTCACATGGTTTCATTTTATCCCTATCCATTTGGAGTCTGTTCACATTTTTTATGTGAGATGAGTATATAATTCATCTTTTTAAAAATTACTTCCCAGTTTTCCCAGAAATACTTATGAAAAAGCTCCAATACTTTGACACCTGATGTGAAGAGCCGACTCATTGGAAAAGACTCTGATGTTGGGAAAGATTGAAGGCAGAAGGAGAAGGGGGCGACAGAGGATGAGATGGTTGGATGGCATAACCAACTTGATGGACATGAGTTTGAGCAAGCTCCAGGAGTTGGTGACGGACAGGGAAGCCTGGCGTGCTGCAGTCCATGGGATCTCAAAGAGTAGGACATGACTAAGCGACTGAACTGAACTGAATCTGACTTAGGTATCTATGCTATACTCACTTCATAAAAGGAGTTACAAAGATTTTCTGCCTTTTCAGCTTCAGGGATAATTTACAGTGCATTGGAACAAAAAGATATTTGAAGATTTGGTAGAATTCCCCAGTAAAACTGTCTGAGCCTGGTATTTGTTTTTTTTGGGGGGGTTGGGGGCAGGTGGTCATAAATCCTTAAAATTTCTCTCTTCCTTCTATTTAAGATTTAAGCTTTCTAAATCCAAAACTTCACTTTCAGTAACCTGAATTTTCATAAGAAATCATCCATTTTACTTAGTTTTTCAAATATGTTTACATAGGTCTGGAAGTAATATCTCAGGCTGTATTTAGATTTCTTTCATCTTGTCATTACTTGTTTTGTATAATTTCAATTTCTCCTTTATTCCTTTAGTTATTGACTTAATTTTGACATTTTTAAAGGAAAAATCTTCAATGATTTTGATTTATTAATTCTACTCTTTTTCTGTTCTATGCCTCATAAATTTGTTTTTAACTTTATTATTTTCTTCCCTGTTTGTTCATTTTTTTGGTTTTTGTCTATTATTTTTCTAGTTTTTTTAAGGCAAGCAATTTATTTTCTCTCTCATTTTTATTGATTAAAGTGTACAGTACAATGAATTATTCTCTGATCACTGTTTTGAATGCATTCCATAGATTCTAACATGTAGCACATTCAATGTAGTTATTGGATTATTTTGATTTTGTAATGTAAGCTTACATTGTCTATTTCACTCAAGAGCTGAGATAGTGTTAATAGCTGTTCAATTTAAGATTGAAAAGCAATTTCTACCTTTTGTGTTTTTTTTTTAACAATGAAGGCAATGGCACCCCCCTCCAGTACTCTTGCCTGGAAAATCCCATGGACGGAGGAGCCTGGGAGGCTGCAGTCCATGGGGTCGCTGAGAGTTGGACACAACTCAGTGACTTCACTTTCACTTTTCACTTTCATGCATTGGATAAGGAAATGGCAACCCACTCCAGTGTTCTTGCCTGGAGAACCCCAGGGACGGCGGAGCCTGGTGGGCTGCCGTCTATGGGGTCCAACAGAGTCAGACAGGACTGAAGCGACTTAGCAGCAGCAGCAGCTTCCAATGCAGGGAGCATGAGTTCAAAACCTGGTTGGGGAACTAAGATCCCTCATACTGTGTGGTGTGGCCCCCAAAAAGTCTATTTTAATTACACTGTGATTAGAGAGTGTTGCATGTAATATTTTTATTTTATAGAAGCTACTGATATTTTCTCTACTTTCCAGCATTGATCAATATAGTGCCTCTTCCATGGCTTACTGAGAGAATGTATATTTGCTGTTATAATGGAATTCACTATAAATCCACCCAATTGATTATGTTATTTAGATCTTTCTACCTACTTAATTTTGTTCCACTTCATCTTTTTTATACTGGGAGGGTTTATTCATCTCTCCATTATTAGTGTCATCTCCTGTAGTTTTTGCTTCATGAAGGTGGTTTATGTCTTACTTTGTGCATAAATATTCATAACTGATATATCTATTGTGAGTTATGACATTGCAATAATATGTATTCTTTTGCCTATAAGAAACCCACTTTAAATATAAATAAATGAATAGACTAAAACTAAAATGAGAAAAATATAACATGAAACAACCAACTAAAAAGAAGCTATATTAACTTCAGAAAAAGCAGACTACAGAACATCATCAGGGATAAAAGGTGACATTATATAATGATAAAAAATCAACTCTTTAAGAAGACAGAACAATCTTAAATGTTTATACACCTAAAAACAGAACTTCAAAATACATGATGCAAACACTGATCAATCTGAAAGGATAAGTAGACAAATCCATACGTAGAGTTGGAGACTTCAATATTCCTCTCTTAGTAACTGATAAAACAAGTAGGCAGACAATCAGAAAGCATCTAACTAGCCCGAACAACACTATCAACCAACTCTACCTAATTGATATTAATAGAATGCGCCACCTAGCAACAACACAATATACTTTCTTTCTAAGTGCACATGGACTATTCATGATGATGGACCATGTCCTGAGCCAAAAGGCAAAACTTAACACAGTCAAAAGGATAGAAATAGTAAAAGCATGTTCTTAGACTGTAACAGTTTTTATATAGAAGTCAAACAACAAAAATACCTGGAAAATACACAATATTTGGAAATAATATACTTCTAAATATCCCACAGGTCAATGAGGTATGCTCAGAGGGAAATAAAAAAGGTATTTGGAACTGAATACAAATAAGAAGACAGCATATCAAAAACTGTGGGACACAGTTAATGCAGTGTCAGAGGAAAATTTATTGCAGTAAACATATAAATTGGAAAACAAGATCTAAAATTGGTAACCTGAATTTCACCTTAAATAACTAGATAAAGAAGACCAAATAAAACCCAAAGCAAAAGGAAGTAAATAATAAAGGTTAGAACAGAGATCAATTATATTGAAAACAGAAACAGAATAAAGAAAAAGCAATGAAACCAAAAGATGGTTCTTTGAAAAGAGTAATAAAATTGATGAAACTCTGGCCAAGAAAAAACTAACAAGAATAAAGTTTTCTATTACTTTACATTTAATGCTTTGTGGTCTGAAATAATCTTTGTCTGGTATTAGTATGACTATCTTTCTTAAATTTTGGGACCAAGCACCACAGCCTATGGGAACCTAGTTCCCCAAATGGTGATAAACCTGGAGCCCCCGTCTTGGAAGGGCAAAGTCTTTAACCACTGGACCACCAGGGAAGTCGTAACTATCTCCTTTGATTGCCATTTGTCCGCTATTCTTCTATCCATCTATTTATTTTAGCCTTTCCAAGTCAGGTTGTTTAAGGTCCAGCTTTATATATGGCTTGTAGTAGGATCTTCTGTTGTGAGCCAGTGAAAGTGAAGTGAAAGTTGCTCAGTCATGTCCAACTCTCTGTGACTCCATGGACTATACAGTCCATGGAATTCTCTAGGCCAGAATATTGGAGTGGGTAGCTCTTGCTTCTCCAGGGGATCTTCCCAACCCAGAGATCGAACTCAGGTCTCCCACAGTGCAGGCGGATTCTTTCCAACTGAGCTATCAGGGAAGCCCAGCCAATTAAAGTGTTAATCAAAAATTAACTGGGGGATTCCCTGGTAATCCAGTGGTTAGAAGTCAGCACTTTCGCTGCTGGGGCCCAGGTTCAATCCCTGATGGGGAAGTAAGATTCCACATGCAATGTGGCTGGAACAAAAAAAAAAGAATTAATTGAGTTACTTGTTTTCATTTACTGATATTATTAATTTTTTCTCAAATCTGCTTTGATATTATATCATTATTAATTTTGCTATATTTTCTGTGTCTTTCTCTATAAGATATAAATTCTTTTAAAATAATTTTCTTCTGTTGTGTACCACTGGATCATCAAAAAAGCAAGAGAGTTCCAGAAAAACATCTATTTCTGCTTTATTGACTATGCCAAAGCCTTTGACTGTGTGGATCACCCACAAACTGTGGAAAATTCTGAAAGAGATGGGAATCCCAGACCACCTGACCTGCCTCTTGAGAAACCTGTATGCAGGTCAGGAAGCAACAGTTAGAACTGGACATGGAACAACAGACTAGTTCCAAATAGGAAAAGGAGTACATCAAGGCTATATATTGTCACCCTGCTTATTTAACTTATATGCAGAGTACATCATGAGAAATGTTGGGCTGGAAGAAGCACAAGCTGGAATCAAGATTGCCGGGAGAAATATCAATAAGCTCAGATATGCAGATGGCACCACCCTTATGGCAGAAAGTGAAGAAGAACTGAAGAGCCTCTTGATGAAAGTGAAAGAGGAGAGTGAAAAAGTTGGCTTAAAGCTCAGCATTCAGAAAACGAAGATCATGGCATCACTTCATGGCAAATAGATGAGGAAACAATGGAAACAGTGTCAGACTTTATTTGGGGGGGCTCCAAAATCACTGCAGATGATGATTGCAGCCATGAAATTAAAAGACACTTAATCCTTGAAAGGAAAGTTATGACCATATAGCATATTCAAAAGCAGAGATATTACTTTGCCAACAAAGGTCCATCTAGTCAAGGCTATGGTTTTTCCAGTGGTCATGTATGGATGTGAGAGTTGGACTGTGAAGAAAGCTGAGCGCCAAAGAATTGATGCTTTTGAACCATGGTGTTGGAGAAGACTCTTGAGAGTCCCTTGGACTGCAAGGAGATCCAACCAGTCCATCCTAAAGGAGATCAGTCCTGGGTGTTCATTGGAAGGACTGATGCTGAGGCTGAAACTCCAATACTTTGGCCACCTCATGTGAGGAGCTGACTCATTGAAAAAGACCTTGATGCTGGGAGGGATTGGGGGCAGGAGGAGAAGGGGATGACAGAGGATGAGATGGCTGGATGACATCACCAACTCGATGCACATGAGTTTGGGTGAACTCCAGGAGTTGGTGATGGACAGGGAAGCCTGTCGTGCTGCGATTCATGGGGTCACAAAGAGTCGGACACAACTGAGCAACTGAACTGAACTGATTGTGTACCAAAGTTTGTACTTTTATTTTATATATACTGTTGTTGTTACACTTCTTTGAAAATGTATTTCCTGCCTGGATTTCTCACTTCACCTTTTACTATTTGGTTTACCTGTTTGTTTTCCAATTCCTTTAAAACATACCTGTTGCCTATATGCATACATGCATGCTAAGTCACTTCATTCATGTCTGATTCTTTGTGAGCCTATAGACGATAGCCCACCAGGCTCCTGTGTCCATGGGATTCTCCAGGCAAGAATACTGGAGTGAGTTGCCATGTCCTCCTCCAGGGGATGTTTCCAACATAGGGATCGAACCTGCATGTCCTACATCTCTTGCATTGGCAGGTGGATTCTTCACCACTAGTGCCACTTGGGAAGCCATATTGCCTATATAGCACAGAGCTTTTCCTCTTTTCTAGTATTATTTCTACTTTGTCAAAATTCATAATTCTTTGCATTAATAGTCTACCATCATTCTTACTTTTGGTCTTAGATATATTTTTATATGCTTACCATTAGTTCTTTTACAGAAGTTTTCCAGTAGTAACATGATTGGATGAAGTTCATCCCCTAGTATAACGTCAAAGTAAGCTGATGACTTCTGAATTCCTTGAGTTCTTGTATGTTGAAAACTATTCTTGTACAGTCTTGAAACTCAAAGGACAGCCTGATTGGATATATACTTTCTTTGATTGTTTTTCTTTTAAATGTTGCTCCATTGTTGCCCTGCTTTGCATGTGGTTTTGAAAAAAGTGAATGTCAGTCTAATTGCTTCATATGTTGATTGATTTTTTGTCTGGAGCCCTTGAATATTTTATTTTCATTTTTGAAATCTAATACTTTTATTGGATCATGTCATGGAGCTGATCGTTATCTATTAATTTCTCTAGGTACTCATGGGTCAGTTCAGGTCTTTTTCTATTTCTGGGAAGTTTTCTTGCTTTATCATTTTAAACCTTAGCTCAGCATCAGTTTTTCTCCTTTTTTTTTCCTCCATGAATTCCAATAACACAAATATTAATCTTTGCCTTTGTATCTCTTCCCTTTCCATTGTCTTCTCCCTGACCATTTTTACTTATTTCTTGTGGCATTTTTATCCTCTCGGTTTTTTATCCCTTCCTTTTGAAATTTTTCATTTCAACCAATTCTCCCTTCCTTGAGCCCTTTCTAATTTATTTTTCTTTTATGAGATAATTTTGGTTTTTTTCTTTCATTATTTCCAAAGTTCATTCAAATCTCTTTATTTCTCCTTATTTTCAATCCATTGCTTCTTTTAGTTTTTGAATTTGATTCAACATAGTTTTTTAAAACCTTATTAAGATCTTGTTTGAGTATATTTTTGGATGTATGGTGGGTGACATATAGGTTTTTTTTATGCTTCATGTTTTGTCTTGTTTTATTTGAAGGGTGATATTATCCTCAGTTCATGTATATAGTATTTTATTTCCTGATTTTCTGCCATAGCTTTCTTGTTCATTTTTATGGTATTAAGGCTTTTTACAAGACTTCTAATTTAATGGTGCCACAATGGACTGAATTGTGTCCCCTTAAAATTTATATGAAAGTGTTAGTCGTTCAGTCAAGTCCCACTATTTGTGACCCAATGGACTCTAGCCCACGAGGCTCCTATGTCCATGGAATTCTCCAGGCCAGAATATTGGAGTGGGTAGCCATTTATTTCTCCAGAGGATCTTCCTGACCCTGGGATTGAACTCTGGTCTCCTACATTGCAGGCTGATTATTTACCATCTGACCCACCAAGGGAAGCCTCATATGTTGAAGCCCTAACCCCCAGTGTGACTGTATTTGGAGATGAGTTCTTTAAAGAGGTAATTAGATTAATAGAGGTCTTGTGTAGAGCCCTCATTGACACAGAAGATGGCCACGTGAGGACACAGTGAGAAGGCAGCTGTCTGCAAGCTAGGAAAAGAATTCTCAGAAGAAACTGAACCCTGCCAGACTTTGTTCTTGAACTTTCCAGGCTCCAGTACTATCAGAAAATGAATGTCTGTAGTTTAGAAGCCACTCAGTCTATGGTATTTCTTGTGATAGCCCAAGCTGCCTTAATACAAGCTTTACTCTTTTTTCAGTAGAGGAAAGCCCATTAATTCTGTAGTGGTGGTGGCTGTTGGAAGTTTTTAGGTCTTGTGGTTCTCTTTTTCTTGCAGGACCCTAAACTTCCCCCTTTTCCTTTTCAGTCCTTTTGAATACGCCCTTCCTTCTTGTGCTTTTTCTTCCCCCATCAAAGCTATGAATGTTGAAAACTGCTCATTCACATCATGCCTGTCCTTTTACATCATTCCTCCTTGTTTAGATAGGGCTTGAACACTTTAAACCACATGTACCCCCTCTAAATCATGTATAATTTGAAGTTCCTTCTTTATAGTTCAAGCTCTGGTCTTCCTAGAAACTTTTACTTCTAGTATTTTCAGACTTAGTGTAGACTTAGACTTGCTGGCATTAGATTTACAATAAACTTAGGACCTTTTGCTGACTTCTCTGTTCGGTTTTCCTTTAAGATTTTCTTGGTCTATCTTTGTTTGCCATAGAGCCTCACAGTAGTCCAGGCAAGTGCTAGAACTATAACAGATCACACCTTGGGAATTGGTGAATTTTCTCTTTTCACTTACAGTTGTTTGAAGTTTGGGCACATTCTTTGTCTTCAAGTTATGCTAAGGGCATGGTTTTCATGTTGTTGTTTCTCAGTCATCAGTGGGTCCAACTCTTTGTGACCCCATGGACGGCAGTATACTAGGCTTCCTTTTTCTTCACCATCTCCTGGAGCTTGCTCAAACTCATGTCCACTGAGTCGATGATGCCATCCAACCATATCCTCCTCTGTCACCCATTTTTCCTCCTACCTTCAGTCTTTCCCAGCATCAGGGTCTTTTCCAATGAGTTGGCTCTTTTCATCTGGTTGCCAAAGTATTTGGCTTCAGCATCAGTCTGGTTTTCATGTAGATTCCCTTTAAATATCTTTTTTTTTCCTTTTAATCATTGTGGTAGCATGTATTAGGAAGCAGGTAGTTATGCCATAATCATTGTCATCTATCTGATGTCTGTGTTTACTAACTAAAAATCAATTTAAGGATGCTTTTTATTCCAACTTACAAAAAACTAACTTTGCCCCTTTTGCAGATGGGAGTAATAAGAACAGCAATGTTCCTACAATTCAATGGAGAATAAAGAGAATAAATTATAAGGATTTAAAATTGAGATAGGAGGACTACCCACTGGCAAGAGACAATTTAAATGTTAGATATAAAAATTATGTCTTATGAAAACATTCTACCATCAGACATATCCTTAAAGTATACTTTGTATAGCTTCTTTGGCATACTAGGAGCTAGAAGTCATGGATATTTAAATGGAAAAGTATCTTCACATTTCTGAAACTGTCATTCAGTCTTGGGTTATATATTCATTGGGAATGTTTTTGGCTGAAAGTAACTAATACCTGATGAATATTAGTTGAAAGTACAAGGATATTTATCTGCCATTTAAAAGCAGGTATGAAGTAAGGCAGCCTCATAGTTGGGCAGATAGCTCAACAATGTCCTCACGGACTCATGGATTTTGGCTCTTTTCATCTCTATGTTACACTCAAAGTGTATGTATGTGTAGGAGGTGATGAGGTCTTAGCAGATCATAGTCACAAGAAGGCTGCCATAGCTTCAGACATATTGTCTGAAGTTTAATAGAAAGAATGAAAAGGAGAAATCATATGTGCCTTGTTATCAGGAGACAACAAGCATTCCTCCAAGTCATACAACAGATTCTCTCTATGTCTCATTGTCAGAACTGAATCCTGCGGCCAAACCTCACTTTCCAGGATCTACAGACAGCAGTGAAAAGGGAGTTGAAAATGGCTGTTGAATTTGCCAACCAGCAATGTCTGCTAATGATTCCAGAATAGTTGTCACTAGGAGTTCTAGAAAATACATCAAAGGATATTATCAGCTCAAGTACTTCCAAAATAACAGCAATTGTCAGTAATCTTTTAAGACTACCTACTATAACCAAGACATGGCGTTTCAAACGTTTTCTCATTCTGACCAGTCTGTTTCACTTAAGACTAAAGTGACTTGAGAAAGGGGTATCAAGCCACACCCAGATGTGTGCGTGTTTGGAAAAGTGACATGGAGTGTTAGTGGAAGTGTAGGGAGTTTGCACATAAAGCACAGCATATAGAAACAGTGACACTGTCTGACCTGAGTGATTAAGAGGCTGAGAATGTCACAGTGATATTGTGCCACTGGAAAAAAAGATGAGTACAAAAATGACGTGATTCCTTCTTGAGTATCACCAATTGACAATACCTAGAGCACACTGCAAATTCTGGAAACTGAATTGCAAAGGCTATTAATGGTTTATAAGCTTTCAAAATGAGGGAACTTCGATTAAGGAACAACAGAGCATCCAAATAGAATTTAGAAGGTCAAAGAAACCAAACCACTTTTCATAAATTATTAACTAAACAATGAGACATGGAAACTGATTTAGGTATAACCATTAACATATAACACTTAAGAATCCTCCTACTCTTACTTCTAATATGATCCATTTCCTTATTTATCTGTTTTGACTTCAGTGTAAACTCCGCCAGCTGGCATCCTAGTGGAGTATAAACATTCTATAGTTATTAAACAACAACATGCCATATATTACATTTGACATAAAGATAAACAACAAACAAGTTTCTTTATTCTCTTAGAAGAATAACAATACCTTTTCTCAATAATAAGAATCCAGTACAAGTCTCTGGTATTTTATGGTTTGCAAAACTCTTTCATTTTACTCTCACAAGAAAACATGAGACATTTCTCATCTACTTTGCAGATGAGAAACCTGAACTCAGAGAGGGGAAGTGACTTGTCCAAAGTCCTCTGGCTTCTTAGTGAAAGCAACAGGGCTTGGCCTCAGGTTTCCTGGGTCCTCACTCATTGCTCTTTCCACCCCTTCAGGCTATTTCCTGGACCACTTCAGGGGTCATTTTGAAATGATGTGCTTCTGACTTGTTTACTTCCTCTCTTGTGCTGCAAAACTTCAAGTCTGAATCCTGTGGTCTGCTTGGAACCAATATTTCAAAGGAATTAATGCAACTCAAGTGTTTTGGCTCACTGTTCCTGTCAGTAAAGAAAACAGCTTGTCATTCTTGTGCTAGCTCTCATCTTTTCCATTGGACATAAGCTAGACAGGTCCCAAAGGCAAGAGCTGATGCCAATAGCACAGTCACGATACTATTTACCTATAAAAGCAATGTCAACAGATAATATGAAAAAACGATAACTCTGATATTTCTGTCATAGCAGAAATAAGATGTAAGGTAAGGTAAGATGTAAGGTAAGGTAAGATGAAACCAAGATAGATAGAAAAAACAAATCCCACTGTTAGACTTTCTTCTTCCTTCTCCTTGATAATAGGAAGGTGAAACCAAAAATATCAAGAAAACCTATAAAATTAGTATTAGACAATGATACCATTCAACCAAGATACTGCTTAAAGGTATTGACTAAATATGTTCTTTATGGACTTCTAAAAAAGACCCAGAGTAAAAAAGTAAGAATGAATTTAACCAAAGTTTACAACCAATACCAGTTTCCAAGTTTGTCTTGGATGAACATAAACTTATTTTAAGTCTGTATGATTTTACCTAACATGATGATTAGCCTCCAAGAAAAATCTTATTAAAAGGCTTAACACATTACTTAGACAATACATTAACATCTCCTTAAGTATTTTTCTCAAATACGCAGATTCACTTTTCCATAGAATAGAGTTTGAAAAAAGGCATTTGAACTTTTCACAGATACCTGAAGAATGGTTTGCTAAGTTAATCATGGCACAAACACAGTTTACTTAGTTCACGGTGCCCAAGCATTCAGAGAGATGCCAACATGTGCACAGGTGCTGAAGTGCTCTCTTTTCTTTGCCCTCTAGCATGCAACTTTTTTTTGAAGTATAATTGATTTACAATGTTGTGTTAGTTTCAGATGTACACCATAGTGTTTGATTGTTTTTTGCAGATTATATTCCATTATAGCTTATTACAAGATCTGGGGTATAATTTCCTGGGCTATAAAGTAAATTCTTATTTCATATCTATTTTATGTATAGTAGTCTGTATCTGTTAATCTCATATTCCTAATTTTTCCTTCCCCCACCTCCTTGTCCCCTTTGGTAACCACTACTTGTGTTCTACGTCTGTGGGTCTGTTTCTGTTTTGTATATAAGCTCATCTGTATTATTTTTTAGATTCACATTTGGTGGCTCAGATGGTAAAGAATCTCCCTGCAGTGCAGGAGACCTGAGTTTGATAGCTGGGTCAGAAAGATCCCCTGGAAAAGGAAATGGCTACCTACTCCAGTATTCTTGCCTGGAGAGTTCCATGGATAGAGGAGCCTGGGTCGCAAAGAGTCGGACACAACTGAGCTACTAACACTTTCATCAGTAATATCATAGAGTATTTGTCTTTCTCTGTCTGACTTATTTCACTAAATATAAGATTTTGTAGGTCCGTTCTGTTGTGGAAAATGGCAATATTTCATTTTTTGTGGCTGAAGAATTAAAATGCAGCTTTTAATGAATTTCACCCAAATCTCTATATCCAACAGGTATTTTTATTTGAAAAGCAGAACAAAAATGAGTAACAGAGGAAAAAGAAGAAAACGGAGGTCAACTTTTCTATCCTCTGGTCTTTTATTTTTATTTTAACCATTCCAGCAAGATCAGTCTCTTATTTTCACTGTTTCAACATCAGCTAGGTAATTTTTGTAACAGCTCCATATGGAAGATGTACCTGTTTCCTGGCTTAAGTCTGCTCATATGTGCATGATTCGACACCAAATGGCAATTGCAGCCAATGCTCCATAACCCATAAAAGGGAAAGGAATTGTAGTACAGATAATTCAAGATGTCTGAAGCCCAAAGTCATTTCTATCTGGCTTTGGAAGTGTACTATCTTAGGTTAGGACATTTTGTCTTTTAATTTATCCTACTTTCCTAATTCTGTCTCATGTTTTTAACTTTAGTCAGTATCCCCATTAAATGAGACTGTAAATAATTCCAGTTAATGGGAAGAGATGGTCTGAGAGAAAAGTGAATGGGGTTGTGAGAAGATGATACAGGCACTACAAAATTTAACTCAATTCGCATAGGGGAGAAGATCCAGGCTAGGTAGGAGTTGACTCTATTATACTATATGCAGAAGGTGAGGTTATGTCTGTTCACTCTTGTTATGCCTTCATAACTGAGGGGAGCATCTTACCATCTACAGAAAGCACAAAGTATTTATCTGTGTATCTAAATCCCTTATTGCATTATTTTGCTTTTAATCATTTACACCTGTAAATGACATAGCCTATGATGAAGCAAAATAAAACCAAAAACATCTAGAAAAACAGTACTACTGGAGGAAGATGCTGCTTTGGGAAAAGATCCTTGTGGTTCTCATCACTTGCTATAAGTAATAAATCCTTCCTTCTCCTCTTTTGCACCATCCCCCCAAAAAAACTGTACTATTAGCATTAGGCAATGAAAGCATTCAAATGAGATTCTGCTTAAAGGTACATCAGGGAAGATTTAAATAAGCTCAGTCAGAATTCCAAAAACAGAAAGGAAATAAATTTCAATATTTTGTGCATCACTGACTCAATGGACATGCGTTTGAGCAAGCTCTGGGAGTTGGTAATGGACAGGGCTGCATGGCGTGCTGCAGTCCATGGGGTTGCAGAGGGTTGAACACGACAAAGCAACTGAACTGAACTGACTCGATTCTGTGCATAAGTAGGGGAGGTTTTTACAAATAAAAATGCCTCATGTATTATGTGTGCTTCTACAATGTGTTTAAATTCTGTGGCTTAGATACTAATAGCAGTGTAAAGCTTGATGAAAATCAGGTAAACTCAACTGAGGTAATGACTGTCTACCAGGGGCCTTTTCAATGTCAGACATGTGGCCCATGCCTTCCAATGCTTGCCCTTCTCCCCTTGGGTTCACCCAATCTCTAATTATCAGGGTGGATGCTGGAACTGGGGTTTCCTTTCTTACCAGATCACTGTGTTAGTATCAAATTTTTCCTGTCCAGTGTTCAATGTCTTTTAATCAAGTTTTTGAGCTATGATTCATATGTATATTAATATGTGAAATTATCAGAAGCTATATTCAACAAGGCACAACATTAAAGGTAAAACAGAGGCCTGTAGAGATACAAATCAATCAGAGGAACCGTCTGAATCGAAGGCGGCACGCAGCTTAGCTGCCAAAACAATTCTAGGCTTAAGGGTTTAAGGTATCTTTGTTCCAACGACACACCGATCTTTGGATTAAACCTTTTTTCAAAAACAGTATCCAAGATGTTCTTGGAGATTTCTTGTCACTGAGAGTCTGATGCCTGACATATTTATTTCATAAAGTGAGAAATAGCACCATGTGAAAATAGCTCGAATGAGTGTTATCTAGCTCCTTTCTGGGCAATGAAATGACCCTGCCTTGTTTTGTTCTGGGAAATCTGCCAGGTGAGCTTTGAAAGGCGAACAGAGCGGAGGTGACTCGCCTGGCTGGGTGGTTCATTCTGACACAAACCCAACAGAAGGCACATTGTGTGCTTCCTGTCATTTGGTGGAGATCAACTTGGTCCTGTATTCTTGCCTGGAGAACTCTATGGACAGAGGAGCCTGGCATGCTACAGTCCACAGAGTCGCAAAAACCTGGACACTGCTAAGTGACTGAGCACACACGCACTCACCTCAGTCCGACTTTGCTGAGATCTGGACCTGCACAGTCCCTCTAGGCCTTCAGGTGCTAAGACTTGGCCAGAGTCCTAGCTGTCACTTGCTAGCCTCATGAACTTGGGTAAGTTACTACACCTTCCTGGGTGGGCTTCACACCCCTCATCTGTGAAGTGAGGAGAGTAATAACCAATGCCTAGCATGGTTGTGACTATTAAAAGAACTAAATATGCATCTCAGGTGTGAATCTCAGGCCTCAACACAGGTGTGCAGGATTTGTGACTTCTTTTTCTAGAAATGAAATGAATTCTTTTCTGATCCCAATTTTGCTCTGTGGCAGACACATTGTCTCAGTCAGTTCAGGGGTTCTCTCTCCTCACTCAGCACTGGGGTGCTGGGATGAAGTGCATCCAGTCATGGGAAGGAAGTGTCTTCCCCTGCTGGCGTCTGTACAAGCTGCCACTGCCCTAGCCCTCACACCCCACTGTGGACCCTCTCCCCATCCTAGCTCTTTCTCAGCAGTGAATTCTCGTCAACTGATTTTTTGGGCTGCTCTTTAGCTGATGGAGACTGTAAGTCTGCCTCTGTGTCTTCAGCCTAGGGACCTCTCCCCAGGAGTTTCTAAACTTTTTCTCCTGAGTCATGCTGGGCTAGGAGGAAAATCACCCTGGGGCTTGCAAACACCCAGAGCACCATCTACAAACTGCAGCACAAGTGTGTTCTTGAAATCCCAGAACTTCCCCTCAGTTCCCATAATACTATCCTCCTCCACCCCCACATCAAAGCTGGGGATCTGGGCCAACATCTCAGGGACAGACCCTCTTGCTTCCCCTTACTCCCTCTCCTTCCCCTCCACCTAAGAATGATCGGCACTGATAGAATGATGGCTATTATTATACACCATGTACTGTCTTAAATACAAACTGAATCCTCAGACTAACCCACTGAGGTATATAGTACTGATATCACCATATTGCTGACAGGGAAATTGAGGCATAGAGAGGTTAAGGGTCTTGCTAAGCTCATGAAGCTAGTAGGTTGTGGAGAAGGGATTTGAATTCATACAGCTTGTATCTGCCAGTCATGTTGCACCTCTTAGAGAATATGTATCCAGGGGGTGGGTAATGGGGAACTGATTCGGAAATTCTGAAGCTGAGGATTTGCATCTCATTTCCTCAGTAGCATCCTTTCACTATGGCCATGAAGAAAATGGAATATGGGTGTAGTGTTTTATATATAAATATATAATATGTATATATGTATATGTATGTATGTATCAGTTCAGTTGCTCAGTCTTGTCCAACTCTTTGTGACCCCATGGACTGCAGCAGGCCAGGCCCTCCTGTCCATCACAAACTCTTGGAGTCTACCCAAACTCACGTCTACTAAGTCAGTGATGCCATCAAACAGTCTCACCCTCTGTCATCCCCTTCTCCTCCCGCCTTCAATCTTTCCCAGCATCAGGGTCTTTTCAAATGATCAGTTCTTTGCATCAGGTGGCCAAAGTATTGGAGTTTCAGCTTCAGCATCAGTCTTTCCAATGAATATTCAGACTGATTTCCTTTAGGATGGACTGGTTCGATCTCCTTGCAGTCCAAGGGACTCTCAAGAATCTTCTCCAACATTACAGTTCAAAAGCATCAATTCTTTGGCACTCAGCTTTCTTTATAGTCCAACTCTCACATCTATACATGACTACTGGAAAAACCATAGCCTTGACTAGATGGACCTTTATTGGCAAAGTAATGTCTCTGCTTTTGAATATGCTATCTAGGTTGGTCATAACTTTCCTTCCAAGGAGTAAGCATCTTTCAATTTCATGGCTATAGTCACCATCTGCAGTGATTTTGGAGCCCCCCAAAAATAAAGTCTGCCACTGCTTCCACTGTTTCCCCATCTATTTCCCATGAAGTGATGGAACCAGATACCATTATCTTCATTTGCTGAATGTTGAGCTTTAAGCCAACTTTTTCACTCTCCTCTTTCACTTTCATCAAGAGGCTCTTCAGTTCTTCGCTTTCTGCCATAAAGGTGGTGTCATCTGCATATCTGAGCTTATTGATATTTCTCCCGGCAATCTTGATTCCAGCTTGTGCTTCTTCCAGCCCAGCATTTCTTGTGATGTACTCTGCATATAAGTTAAATAAGCAGGGTGACAATATACAGCCTTGACGTACTCCTTTTCCTATTTAGACCCACACTGTTGTTCCATGTCCAGTTCTAACTGTTGCTTCCTGATCTAAATATATGTAAATGTTGTTGTTTAGTCACTCAGTCGTGTCCGACTCTTTGTGACCCTATGGAATGTAGCCCAGCAGGCTCCTCTGTCCATGAGATTCTCCAGGCAAGAATACTACAGTGGGTTGCCACCCTCCTCCAGGGGATCTTCCCAACCAGGTATTGAACTCGTGTCTCTTAAGTCTCCTGCAGGCAGGTTCTTTACCACTAGCGCCACCTAGGAAGCCCATCTTAACATTAATAACCAATATTTTAATGACAAGATTCTGTTTGCCTTATATATTTCTTTCAATTAAGGAAAACATCGAGCTCATGTTTCCATCATTCCTCCTTATCTTTCATCCAAAGCTTAGAAAATTCCAGAGAAAATAGTGTACGTTTTAACAAGGGCCACTGGGTTGTCTTTTCTGAGTCCAGTCAGTTGAGGAGATCACCACAGATACAAACCTGGGACCTGGCCCATAGCAGGCCCTCAAAAATAATCTTTAACTGATTGTGAGACACCAAAAAAGAGAGAAGATGTCAAATGAGGAAGTTCTCCATGCCACATGCTTGACTAGACAGTCACACATGGTCAAGCACGTTTCCTGAGCCCCCTTGTCAGTGTGTTTCACTGATCCTGTGGGCATCTGTTATCTCCAAGGGCTCATGTTCTCCTCTTGAAAGATTTTGGTTCTATGCCCTTGTCTTCCTAGAATCACCCCAAAATGGCAATTAGGTGTTCAGCAAATGTTTTTTTTTGATGGAGACAATGTTGTGCTGAGTGGTCAATAGGCTGCGGCACCAAATTTCACAGCTCTCTGCTTTGCTTATTTTGTTAGAATGCCAGAGATGGTTGAGGAGCATGTTCTCAGGTCCTGGATGAATTGATGCTGCTAAACTATTGACACCTTGGAGAGTCCAGCCATTGTCTCACAGCTTTGGAGAACTGATGAATTTTTAGAGCTTCAAAGAGGAACAGAATGCTACCACCAGCTCAAAATGCAGATACACACCTCTGCCAACTCCCCATTACAATTCTCTGTCTCTCAAATGGAGATGAAATGCAGTGCCAAGATGTGTCATCTGGCGTTGTGTTTTTGTAATGTGGACAAATGTCGACAAAATTTGTGTGGAGGCTCAAAAAATCTAACTATTTATGAATTAAAATTAAATTTCAGTTTTACCAGGGGTAGAAACCTTAATTGCTGAAGCTGGATTCACTGTGCTATTATCAAAACGGCAGCACTTTCTTCCTGCAATCAGCAATTAAAAGGGAGAATGAAAAAAGTGGCCTCCTTAAGAATCTGCAGTGCATACCAAGCCCAAGCCAGGTGCCTTCTGCACACTCTCTTCGCGGACACTGCACATCAGAGCTGTAACAGCTGAATGGGATGATTTTAGACTGTCTACACTGGAGGCAATTGTTACATTTCAGTCAATCTTACAAATCCATTCCCAATTGCGGAAGGCACAAACTGATATTCTGTCTGCAAAATGCATGTGTGCTTCACCATGTTAGCCAGGATCAGTCTCTTATCCATTCTAATCCACATAACATCCCCCTCAGGACCTTCAGACCCTTAGCCAGGAAGCAGAGGAAGCCAAAATCTGCCTATATTCAGTTCTCTCCAAATTGGACTGTTATCACTACACTGAGTAGTATGCCAATAACCATTATATCTTCCAAATTCCTGCTGATGGGCTATCTGAGTCTCATGATTTACATTCACATTTTTATATCAAAGTGTACCCCATATGCATACTTATAAAGTCATTTCAATTTAGTGAATTAAGTACAATAGGTGCGGTATTTATTTCACTGACAATGGCCCCCTCTCCAGTGGGTCAGTTATACAGATAACACTGCCTTGCCATTGGGAGAATTTGACTAGAAGGATGACATAACCACTCTTGGAAAGTTGTTTACAGAAAACAGGTTCAGAGAAACATGAGATAACTTGGAGCAGGAATGCCTAGAATTTTGTCCCAAGAATTTAGCCCTGCATTTGGCCACATTACATATATGTGGTTGATCCTTGGGAAACACTTGGCACAGAAAAACACTGCAAACTCAAATGCACGAGCCATTTCTTCCTTAGTATTCTATCAAATATTGACAGCAAATCTTTGTTTCATCTCGGATGGACTCCCTAGTTTCATAATGGCCAGTTCCAATGTTTTCTCAAGCTGCCGATTCTATACACCATCCTCAGTTGACTTCTCCCTCTGAATGACTAAGATGAACTTTTTCTTTCTATTCTTCATAGAATTCCTCTCTCTCTTGCTCATCTCTTTTAGGATCTCTCTCTGTTTTAAACCTTTCTCTCCAACTCGACTCCCTTCTTGCCTGCTTACTCCTTAACTCTTAGTAGGGTTTTATGTTCTCAACATGTTATTGAATTTCTTTTGCACATCAACCTTGACTTTGCCTGATCCAATGTGCTCTTCCTTAGCGACCCGTGATAATACTGACATGCCGTGTTCCCTTCTAGAAACTCTTCTTTCCCCTTGGCTCTAGAAATCCTATACTGAAGTATTTATACTCTCTTCTTACTCTTCTTTGTTTTTATGGCTTCCTCTTCCAAGCCTTCATACTTCCACCTCTTTTCTATTCCTTTTCAGAAGCCAGAGTTTCTATACTTAGAAATAAAGAGAGTAAACAAGCTTCACACAGCTTATTCTCTGAATAAACAAGCTTCAGAAAGTTCAGGAAACCTGGGTGAGTTTATGCCAGATTGTGTTTGCATGTGCATCTTTGTATTCACTGGGGCAAAAGAGTCCAAAACTTTCATCAGATTTCAGAAGGGTCCATGATCCTGCAGAATTTATTAACTTCTGTTCTTGACTTCCTCCTTGGGTAATTTCATCATCCTCCAAGGCTGAAATGATAGCCTTCTAAATCTTAATTTTCCATCTGACCTTCTTCCTTATCTTCAGTCCTTTAAGTCTAGCTGACTCTTAATGTGACCTCCTAATATGCAGTAGTATTAAGTATTAGCAAATATACTCAAACTAACCAGCCTCACTTAACTAATCTTCCTTGCCATGTTCACATTGGCAGCTCTGTACAAAATAGAAAAAGTGCCCCTTTCTTACAGGCACAGCACTGTGGGTACATGGCTTAATAATGTGATGGTACTTTTGTGCAGTTTCTGCTGACTTTTTGATGAGTACTCTCATCATGCCAAACCTGTATGTAAGCTCATATCCAAGTATCTTAGTCTATCAAGCCCATCCATGATCCAGACTAACCTTATGCTTTTAGCATTATAATCCACTAATCCCCTTCACTATGCCTTCTCTCCAGTCCAACTGGTCTGCCTATTGTTGCCTGGATACATCCTATACATCCCTTCCTCTGTATATTCGTCTATCATCCTTTACCCGCCTAGAATCTCTGCCTCCTCAAACATGTTTGACGAGTCCTCTATTCTTTCACACTTTCATCCTAGCTCTACTTCTATGAAACATTCTCTAACCACTCCAGTTTTCATTAACTTCACCTTCATATACAATCTGATAGTCCCTACCATCTTCATACTGCTGACCACTCTCACACCTTGGTCTTTCACCCCTAATGCAGTACCATAGGACCTTGCTGGGCTTCCTTGGTGGCCCAGATGGTAAAGAATCTGCCTGCAGTGTGGGAGACCTGGGTTCGATCCCTGGGTTGGGAAGATCCCCTGGAGAAAGAAATGGTAATCCACTCCAGTATTCTTGCCTAGAGAATTTCATGGACAGAGGAGCATGGCTCTCTACTATACCCAGGCTATAGTTCATGGGGTTGCAAAGCTTTGGACATGACTGAGCGGCTAACACTTACACTTTTTCTCCAGGATCTTGCTCCTCAAAATGTGGTCAATGGACTAAAAGCATAGATATCACTTGGGAGCTGGTTAGAAATACACACTTGTATACTCCACTCTGGATTGACCAAAAAAGAATCTGCATAAAATGTTAAAACATAAAAAAATGAACAACCAGATCTGTAGATGATTCTTACAAATGATAGAGTTTGGAAGGCACTGCCCTCCACTATGCATTTGTAGTTGTTAAAATATTATAGTTTCAGTTCCTGAATATTCCTTACCTTTCATGACTTCTTGATTTCTCTATTATTGCTTCTCAGAATCAAATATATACTATGAAGATTCTCCTATTTCTCCCTCTCCCCTCACAAGTACAATATCTGAACTACCTTGGTGTTTTACTGTTATTAATAATTTTCTACGTATATCTTGTATTAAAGTATGTTTTGTGGGAAGAGATTTTAACTCTTCTGCTAGATAAGCTCTTTGAGGACAAGAAAGGATTTTGTTTGTCTCTGTGTCCTTGAAACTCTTTGCCACAGTTCTTAAGATCTAATAATTAATAATAAATGCTTGTTGAATGAATGATTTCATCATAAATCTATTTGAATTGTGGATGTGTGTGAAAGTTACCAGTCATGTCCAATTCTTTGCAACCCTATGGACCATATAGTGGCCAGGTTCCTCTGTCCGTGGGACTTCCCAGGCAAGAATACTGGAGTGGGTTGCCATTTCCTTCTCCAGGGGATCTTCAAGACCCAGGAATCAAACCCAGGTCTCCTTTCAAAATAGTCTCTTGCAGGCAGACTCTTTACCACCTGAGTTATTGGGGAAGCCCCTTTGAATTGTGGCCTTCACTGCAAAAAAAAAAAAAAATGTGATAGATAATTGACCATGGGTCATGCTGTTCATAATTGCAATGTTTTTATTTTTCAAGCCAAATATTAATTATCTAAGCTAGTCATGCTGTTTCTTAATGACTTTTAAACCTGTACTGCCACAAATACAAGACTGCATGAATTTTTAACCATCTCCAAGTAGTTCGTAATTAAACACCAAGTGATTCAACTTACCGAGTCAATCAATCCCTTTGTTTGTAGCTTGATTTTCAGCACTGAAGAGACAACCAAGAAAGTTTTAAAAACCTTTCCAAACCACAGCTAACAAAGTCTGAGGATCAAGAAGTACAAAATAGTATCTCACCACAAATTCTGGGTCTGGATGACCAGTAACGAAAGGGAAAAGTCCAGTAGCCACTCAAGTTAATCAATACACTGACTCATCTACTCAACAAATTCTAGATGAATCAGAGACCTTTTAATTTCAAAGTTTATGACTCATGTCTCTTGACCTCTGTGAACCTAATCACAGAAACTAAATGTAGAGGGGGAAACTAAATGATCCAAATCCAGCCTTTTAGCAGAAAGAATAAAGAGTTTTTGAATTAGAAGAAATCACCTCTTTTAGAGGCCTAGCAATTTAAAACGTATTTTTCTAATTACAAATGACCGAAACCATCTGCAGAAGAAAGATCGGTTTGTCATCAGTTTCTGCTTCTGTCATAAACCACACTGGAGTTTCTTTTCCACATCAAAATGAATTTGACTTAAATTAGTAAATGGTTCTATTCATAAAAGGTATTTTGAAGGTATTTTTTTACTGCCTACCACCATTTTGGAAGATTATTTATCTATGAGACTGACTTTTGAGAAGAAAACTAGTTACTGCTCTAGGTTCTCTATTGCTAATGCACACCGGTTCCACTAATTTGGCTAGTTAGGAGAAAAGCCACAGAAGCAGGAACTATCTTTGGTAAGAACTGTATCTTATGAACTATGGGGGCAGGGGACAGTAGGGCATAGTGACTAAAAACCTGGTGTTGAAATTAGACCAATACGGATGCAAGTTGCCATGCAGGTGATACTGGCTAAGCTCCTGGGCTGTAACATAGGGCTACTAACAGTGCCTGCAGGATTAAGTGATGAAATGTGTAAAGTGCTAATCAGAGTAGCTAGCACTGAGTGAGTTCTCCAAATGGGGACTTCCCTGATTGTTATAGTAGCTGTGTGTAAGGCTCCATCTGTGACCTGGCCTTTCCCATGCTCACTGACTGATGGGCATACTGCTTTATCCTCAGATTCTTCCATCAGCAGAGTCTTTTGGAGGATCACTCAATGGGTCATCATCTGTCCTTTTCTCTAGGCCGCTGCCCTCCTCCCCTCTTCATGTTCACCCTGTGCTTTAACTGACAGCTTGTCTTGGTCTTGCTTCTTTAGATCTTCCCCCAGCCACTGCCCTACACTGCTTGAGCTGATCTTGCTGGTAAGTGATCTTTACTCTAACCCTACTCTCCCTCTAGACCTCCACTTGACTTCCCTAACCAGATCTCTAACCAAAGCCCTTAACCACAGGAAGGGGAAGAGAGGTATGTGAAGACTAGCACAGGGCTCCAGTGCAACGTATCCCAAATTATGCTTTTCAGAAGCTAATCCTGCAAGTTCTTATGCAAGAAAAGATAGGTTTTCTGCTTAAATAATTTTGGAAAGTTTTGTATGCTATTTACATCTTAGACATCCACAGTGCATCTTTATATTTAGAGAACTGGACATACAAAGTTAAACAGAACACTGTACTGTCAACTAGAAGACATTTTTGTCTTCTGGAGACACTGGTGTAGGGGAAGTAGAATGGGCAAGGAGACTTGCATTATGGTTCAGCTTATATTTATTACAAAATAAAGCAATCAAGATGCTTACAATAACTTAGAACCCCCAAATCCCAATAGTTCATGCTAGTATTAGGAGATGCTGGTGCCAACACTGCCAGTCTCTGTGGCAAAGGGTAAAGAGTTCTAGAGGGTATGACATTGGTAACTGAGTGCTCAGCCCAGAAGTGTGTGTCACTTCCACTAACTATTGGGTTGGCTAATAAGTTTACATTTTTCCAGAAGATGTAATGGAAAATCCTGAACAAACTTTTTTGCCAACCCAATACTTATTGGTGAGTATCAGTCACACAACCATAAACAAGCTAAGAAATGCCATCCTAGCAGCTACATGTGAGGGGGAGAAGTAGAAGCATTTGGTGAGTGGTATTAATGACTACCACATGGAATTGCAATGTTGACATCTGTAAAATAGGGAGGAGAAGAACTTGTGAAAATTAAATGAAATACAAATTTAAAGTCTTTGGAAAGTGGAAAGTACTCTACTTCTGAAGGTTCACTATCAAGATGGCTCATGGGGTCCTGGCTTTGATATTAAGATAAGAACATGAGTCACAAAGGCACCACATGGAAGAGTAGGCAGCTAGGATTCTAACAACAAAAACAGGATTATCAAGAATGAGACCTTAATAAGATAAAGTTATGAATAATGACCAAATAAATGGCAGCAATGAGAATTATCTAAAAATCATGATGAAGTTTGCTAGACAAAAAGAAAAGCTTCAGTCCACTGTGTCCAAAAGACCACATTTTGAAAATGAGTATATATGAATTAATAATATTGTACCATAATTGCTCATTGAATTAAACCACAAAGGAAATCCTGTTTTTATTCAGAAATATAATCTTCATAGACAATTCTTCCTCAGGCAGATGCTACATGCTGTTTCCATTTACAGAAAGTATTAACTATCATCTATCCTTTTTTTCCCCCCACACAGAAATTATACAACTCAAGCCTTTCAAGATGGAATCATTTGTGACACCTATTGTTTTACACATTACAGCAGATTTCAATAGTCTGGATTCAGGAAATGCTATGGTTCCATTCCATTTGTCATCTTTCATTCCTCCCTTAACAAACATGATGTGTGTATGTGCTTGAAAATGATGAATATTTAAAGTGCAATCCTTACTAAAATACTGATTATGATAAATGCATCAGAAGCAGATAGAGTAGATATTTTCTAGAAATGTGGAAAATCCTGCTTATAATCATGTTCTTTGTATTAAGATATCCACGCCTAGTCTTTTTGTTTTGTTCTGTTTTAATGATGCATTAAATGTTACAACTGAAGAGGACACTCCTGATGTTCTTGGGCCTTTCAGGGACTATCGAATACCTACATGTAGTATCACAGAGTTTGGCCAGGCCTTTTAGCCCTGCTCATTAACACTCACAGGCCAGGACCACAAACAACTGCATGGATCATGAGGGGATAAATGCATAGGGAAGAGGCAAAGATGGAAAGGAGGTGAATAGAGAAGTGCCAATGCCAGTATAAAAACCCCCATAAGATGTGAAAAGCAATCAAGGAGCATGAGATAGTTTGTAGACTGTTGTTTCTGCCAAAGCCCCAAACCCCACAGTAACATTAGGTATTTAGTGGAAAAGTTTGCAGGTACCATGGCGATGCAAATATAGCAACCCCCCAACCCAACCAAAAGCTAAACTGTGGTCATTACAAAGCTCAAGAATCTCTATAGGAAAACAAAAATACACAGCACCTTGCAAAGGAAAAAACATTACAAAATATGGCATCCTATTACAAATGATCAGGCATGTAAAGAGGGAGAAAAATACTATAGAGAATGAGGAGGAAAATCAACCAACTGAAACTGACCCAGAATTAACACAGAAGACAAAATTAGTATTAGGTTGGCCGTAAGATGTTATGGAAAAACCTGAACAAACTTTTTGGCCAACCCAATAGATCAGGACATTAAAACTGTACTCCATATGCTCAGTATTCTTGCCTGGAGAATCCCATGGACAAGAAGCCTGGTAGGCTACAGTCCATGGGCTCACAAAGAGTCAGACACAACTGAGTGATTAACTTTCACTTTTTTTTCCATATGCTCAAGAAGCCAGAGGAAAGACTGAACATGTTAAATAAAGAAGTGGAGCATATAAAAAAGATACAAATTAAACTTCTAGAGATGAAAACAATGAAATATACCTTGGATTAAGATTAACAACAGATTAGACATTGAATGAGAAAAGATTAACCAATTTGTTAGACAAAGAAATAAGAATCATCCAAAGTGAAACTTAGAAGTAAGCCATCCCCAAAGTAAGCAGAGCATAGATGAGCCAGGAGACAACTTCCACCTGCCTACTATCTGTGTAATTGGAGTCCCCAAAGAGAAGAGAGAGGGGGCAGGGAAATTTTTGATGAGTTAATCATCAAAAAATTTCCAATTCTGATGTAAACTATAAACCCACATATCTAAGAAAGGGGCCATTGAGTAATCCAGGTGAGAGTCCATAGTAGTTTAGAGTAATAGCAGTACAGGTAGTTAGAATTGGTTAGGTTCTGGACATGTTTTGAGGGTAAACCCAATAGGATTCCTTGATGTGTTGGATTTGGACTGTGATGGATTCAAGGATCACTCCAAAATTTTTGATCAGAGGAACTGGAGAGCTGAAATAAAAGACCCAATCAGACTAGGAACCATCAGCTCAGATGTGAGCCAACAACTTCTCAGTTTTCTGACGTAGAGATCTATTTCTGTGTTAGTTTTCACTGCTAGCATTTGGTAACCAGAGCAACAATGAATAGGTAAGATGAAAATTACTCACAAGGTATTTCCAGGCACATGCCAAGTTCAAACTTCCAAAATGGTTTTTGAATGGGAATCTCTAGACCCTTTTCATCTGACCTAGCTCCCAGACCCCTCACAGATAAAATGGATGCTCATCAAAAATGTAGTTATCTAAGCATCCAAATGTTATGGTTTGCCACTTCATAATCTTTACATCATCATTAGAAACAGAGAGGACATGGAATGCTGTGTCATTTCAGCACCAGCAGCCTATTGAAATGCAGTGTCCAGGGCTTCTTCTGCTGTTACCTATTGGCTGTGGCAGAATGGTTTCTCCACATCATTTGCAACCCTAGAACATTCTATGCTTCCATGTCTTGCCTGGATGTGTCCAGGAACTCTTGTGTCACCTTCCAGACTAGCAGTAACAGAGGAATGGCAGGGACCATTTCTTTTGTTTAGGTGAAGTGACTTCATAAAGAGGATTCAAATATGATAAAAGAATAGAAAAATTCAGCATCCCAATATTTCATTGTCAATATATTTATAAATGGATGATATGGCAATCATATTTCTCATCATTACAAGAAAGTAAGAAAAATAGTAACCAGATTTTTTTCTTTTGCTAACTGAATGAAAAGGAAACTTTGAAGGAAAGAGACATATTTTTGCCATTTGGAAGCTTCCCTACTATGTTAGACTCAGGGTCTGTGATTTGAAAAGTCTTTTTGGAGCTTCACTATTAACCCACTAGAAGAATGAGGTCCTGGATCTGTGATAAGGGGTCTGTGTATCAACATGAAGAGAAGCTATTTTGTTTTATTTTAAAATCTTTATTGAATTTGTTACAATATTGATTCTATTTTATGTTTTGTTTTGTTGTTGTTGTTTTAGGGGTTGAGTCACAAGATATATGGGATCTTAGCCTCCCAAATAGAGATTGAACCTGCACCCCCTGCATTGGAAGGCAAAGTCTTAACCACTGGACTGCCAAGGAAGTCCAAAGTATAAACTATTTAAATTTGAAAAATTCCCTGAAGATCCATAAGGCACTGTGCAGAAGCAGAGAGTAGCAGGTGGGAGTGGATTGGCTGTGGTAAAGGTTGAAAGAGAAGAAACTCAAAGAGTGATGAGAACCCTTGCCTTACAAAGTCTCACATGCTAGTGGAGAAACAGGCACACAGACAACCCTATTGTGAAATAAAAATTGACTGGTGCCTGGGGCTCCTTTTAGGATACCCTAGGAGATCAAACCAGTCAATCCTAAAGGAAAACAACTCTGAATATTCACTGGAAGGACTTATGCTGAAGCTGAAGCTCCAATACTTTGGCCACCTGATGCAGAGAGCTGACTCATTGGAACAGGTCTTGATGCTGGGAAAGATTGAAGGCAGGAGGAGAAGGGAGCAACAGAGGACGAGATGGTTGGATGGCATCACCTACTCAATGGACATGAATCTGAGCAAACACCAGGAAACACTGAAGGACGGGGAAGCCTGAAGTGCTGCTGTCCATGGTGTTGCAAAGAGTTGGACACAACTCAGCAACAGCAACCTGATCACAGGGTTGGTTAAGCTCACAGACTAGTTACTCAGAAGTCTGTGAATCAATCTTTACAGTCTGACTTTTTAGGACATGGATGATGGACCACAGTGGCCTGTCTCTACATTGTTGGGCCCGAGTCCCTCCCAGGAAGGTCAATAGGGCATCCTAACCAAGGAAAGTTTAGTCAGAACATAGCCGAGGATCTGTGGGCTTAAGTGAAGGAAATTGTGCAGATTCCCACCCAAACCAAAATGCAGACTGAAGTGAAACTTTTCTTGGGTCTGAAAAAGTTTCATAACCTTCCTCAGGATGTATTTTATTTTCATGCCCTGTTTGCATGCTTCACAGCCTCCCAGTTCTACTAAAAGCAGAAGTGCCAAAATACTTTAATGCAGTTTCTTCTTGTGGCACTGGAAGCCAGGTGCTAACAGTCAACAACATGGCAGGAAGAGGGTACAGACATTCCTAAGAGACTGGAACCTTCCCTCAAGGAGCAGCCACATGATCTGGCCATGACTTTCATGTTTGCCTTTTTCTACACTAGGCTTTGAATTTATGGAGGAGATCCCTTTGGGATCCTGAGGCATTCTGTAGGTAAAGAGACATCGATTTTCCATATGTAAGTTGAGAAAATTGAAATGCATAGATATTCTCTGTCCCTAGCAGAGCCCAGGGGACAAGACTGTAGGTCCATTATTGATTCCCACATAGGGAAGCTTCTCTTTAAAGACTGGTCACTGTTACTTACCTCCTTCTGTGGAGACTCTTGTGTTCACTCATCAAACGGTCGCATTTTCATCTGAAATGAATTTGATAAATAGGATTGTTGAATCAGGAGCTACAACTGACTGGCATCACTGACTCTATGGATATGAGTTTGAGTAAGCTCCGGGAGTTGGGGATGGACAGGGAAACCTGGCGTGCTGCAGTCCATGGGTTCACAAAGAGTCGGATGTGACTGAGCAAGTGAACTGAACTCAACAACTGACTGGGGTTCTGTAAGACATTGGAATTCTCTTTCCCTTGTTAATGACATCATCATTAATCAACAACTCCATTCTCCCACACCCAAGACTGAAAGAGATAATGTAGGAAAGGATAGGAGGAAGTCTTTGGTACATTTATCCCAAAGTAGGGAAATTCAGCCTTTAACTTGTATTCACCAGCAGTGGCCAATGGACATGGGAGTGAGGGGTGGAGTTTCCAGAAGAGAAAACGTCTGGCACATTCAAGGGATAACGACTCTGACTGGAATACATGTGGAGCACAGAGGCAGAAGCTACATATAAGATCCAAACCTCAAGGGTCTTATAGCCCACCTGAGGAATCTAGAGAACCCTGAGGAGGCAACTGAAAGGCTTTAAATAGGGAGAGTTGCCTGGTTGTGTTTTGTTTTTGTTTTTTAATGAGGGATGAATTGAAGGCGGCACCTCCAGAGTCAGGTATCCCAGGTTTCAAAATCTCAGTGAACCACGCAGAGCTAGGGCAGCAAGTGTGGGAGATGGGGATGGATCCATTGACCTCACAGAGGGGAGTGAGTGCTTGTCCACTGTCCACTAAGTACTGGTCTTGACCCCAAGTAGAAAACCGGCACTCTCTGCCTGGGGCTTGAACTGTGATGGGGGATGGGAGGAGGAGGTGATTCCACTTTTCCTCCTGTCACCACGCCCTGAGGCTGAGTTTCATGTGCAGTACAGCCTCTCCCACTGGACTATGAGCAAATTGAAAGCAAGAGCAATGTCTCAGTTCTCTTGACTCCTCTGACACTAGCAAAATACCACTCTGGACATAGTATGTGTTAAGTGTTAGCCAGAGATTGCTTATTGTGCTATTATGAGAATTAATGAAATAAACTTCATAATGGGCCACAAAAAAATAAGTTCATTGCATAAAAGGCATGTGTTGACTCTTTGCAATCCCATTGACTCTACCCTGCCAGGCTCCTCTGTCCATGGGATTCTCTAGGCAAGAATACCAGAGTGGGTGCCATTCCCTTCTCCAGGGAATCTTCCTCACCCAGGAACTGAATCTGGGTCTCCTGCATTGCAGGCAGATTCTTTACCACCTGGTGGCTACAAAAGGCAGTAAGCCAGCCCAAACAATTTTGGATGGTTCTTCCACTCCAACCTTACAAAGTTCAACAATTTATATGTGGAAAGACCCATTTTAAATCTCTGTGACCCTTCCTCTGAGTGCTTCAAGGGGATCTTGCTCCCATGGATCCCTGCCAATTGCTTCTCACTACTCTAATTTGAAAATCATTTGTGTTTATTTGAATAATATCCCTTTTCTCCTCTAGGGTTTTAAGCTCCTTGAGAGCAGTAAAGATTTTGTTTCTGCTCACCACTGCATTCCCAGCAGCTAGCATAGAGCCTGGCACAGAGTAGACACTCACTAAATATTTACTAAATGCATGAATAAATGAACAGATGGATGAAAGACCAATTAATCCCAACTGGAGAAGCTTTGCAAAAACTTCCTGGGCATTTTAGCTGGGCCTTGAAGAGGAGGAGGTTCTTCCAAAGTGCGTGGGAGAAGGGGCAGGGACCTTCTTGTCAGAAAGATCAGAATGGGCAAAGGCCCACAAGGGTGAAAACTGTACAGAAGGTTCAGGGAACAATGAGTGGTTGGTTGTGGTTGGCACACAGGATGTGTGCAGGCTGGTGGTGGGCAATGAAACTGGAGAAGTGGAGACCACGCAGTGGAGGGGCATGAAAGCACCAAGAGCCACTTCCATTTACAGAGAGCAGAGCAGGGAGGCTCTTGACATGCATCATTTCTCCTACTCAAAATAA
>SJXQ01009721.1:134772-165451 GCA_006408695.1 Aepyceros melampus
TCTCGTATTGTGCAGGTATAAAAACTAAATTCACAGAGGTGCAATAACTTACATAAGATCATACAGCCAATTAATGGTGGAGTTGCCCTGTCTAACCTCCAAGTCCCTGGTCTTCTGATATCATAATGCCTTGCTCCAGGCAGGGCATATTTTTCCTGAAGACATTGGTGAGTCACACAAGTTTTATGGAGGGGAATAACTAGATCACATTTGTAATTTTAGAATTTTCATTCTTGCAACATAGAGGGTGGATTGGAGGAGAGAACTCTCAAGCAAGAGAATCAATTCAGAGGCTGTTGGTATAGTCCAGGCAAGAGATTAGGAGGGTCAAGTGATTGCATTTCATATCTGAGAGAATTGTGGCACAAACCTACTTTTGTAGCCCCATTTACTCTTAGGGCTTCCCATGTTGCGCTAATTGTAAAGAACCCACCTGCCAATGCAGGAGACATGAGAGGTGCAGGTTCAGTCCCTGGGTCGGGAAGATCCCCTGGAGAAGGAAATGGCAACCCACTCCAGTATTCTTGCCTGGAGAATCCCATGGACAGAGGAGCCTGGTGGGCTATAATCCATAGGATCGCACAGTCAGTCACAACTGAGTGACTTAGCACAGTACAGCATTTACTCTTACAACGTAGAAGGATAGTTTCTCCTGAGATAAATCAGAAATGGTTATTCTGACTTATGTATCATTTATCTCCAGAGTTAAAACATAAATACCTTGGTGGAGTGGGAGTGGTTGGAGATCCAGAAAACAGGAAGAGAGAAACCACTGACCTCCCACAGGGAACCAGCATGTAAATACTTCATGCATGTGTGCTTAGGCCCAGTGGACATGACACCTACCCGGTGAACTCATGCATTCACCTCTTCTAACTTCTAAATGCTGCTTCTCTTCACTCTGGAATTTGCTTTTCTCATTTTTTTCTCTCATTTTACTGGAACCTGTGGAAGATTGGGCTTTATTAGTCCTCAGATCATGGCCCATTATCACTAGCCTGCCCCAGGCCCTTCTCTTGCTTTATATATTTACTCCCTTTCAACACCATCTCCCAGTATCATTTCCCTTTGGCTGCATGGATGATCATTCTTATGTACTCAATGTCTATCCTTTTATTTACATGTCTTCTTATAAAATACAGAGTCATCTTGTATACATAAACTTTCACTTACGTAAATGGTATTGCTTTATAGGCGGCATACTGTTTTGTACTTTTTTTACTCAATACCAGTTAGATTCATATGATCTGTTCCTTACTATTGCATGGTATTTCATGGGGGCCTTACTCACACCATATCTTGCCTGTCCACTCCCCCAAAGGTAGGCACATGGATTATCACCAACTCACCACAACCATTGTATCGTCAGCACTGCCCTGAACATCCTTGCAAGTGTCTCCCATTGACCTTTTCAGCTGCACCCCAGGAACTGAATTGATAAGTCATGGAGTATGTGTTTAATTTCACCATATATTACCAGATTGCCATCCCAAATGGCTGATCCAGTCTCCACTCCTGCCAATAGTACCTGAGGGCTACTTAATCTTACATCTTCATTGATATTTGGCATTTCTCACTTTTTAAAGTTTATGTTTCCCATTGGATGATCTCATTGTTATCATTAGTGAGTTTGAGCATCTCTTCAAATGCTTTCTACATTCCTGGTTCCTCTCTATCTTCTGTCTCCATATTATCTACCCAGAAAAATTAGTCTATCTCTGAGATGATGACTCCCAACTTTATATTTCCAGCCTTGGTCTTTTCTTTAGTTCCACACCCATATATCAAAATATAGCAAGTCCCCTCCCACACAAATGAGTTATGTTCTGGGGCTGCATTGGTAAGTACAATCTGTTCATAAGTCCAACAAAGTTACCTTAGGTACCCAACTAACACAATTGGCTCTAAAGCATTACACTGTGATAGTTTTATATTTTTCCACAAAAATAACACGTTAAAAGCAAACAAATGCAAAAATAAAACATTTTTAATATTACACTACAGTATCTTGAAAAATACAGTGGTATAGTCCAACAGCTGGCACTTCTTCACAGTATCAGCCACATCACCACATCTTTGACACTTGTTTCCGGACAACCTGGGTTTGAAATAAAAATACTGTCCTACTGTACTCTATAGAGTACTGTACAGTAAAGTATACAAAAGTACAACCACTGGTAGAAGAAGCATGCATGTGACCATGTACACCAGACATGTGAACGAACTTATATGATTGGACATGCATACGCATGTTTGCATCTTTGAAAGCTCACAGTTTGAAGGTTCATATGTAGGGGATTTACTGTGTTGTCTTGCCTTTCTCATGAAACATCTCAACTATAACACATCTAACTTAGAGCTTTTCATTGCCCAGTCCCTCTATATCAAAAGATTACATACCTTGTCTTTTTCATACAAATAAATGGCACCACTATCCAATCAGTTCCTCGAGACAGAACTCTAAGAATCAGGTTTGTTACTTTTGGCCTTTCTCAGTTCAGTTCACTCACTCAATCGCATCCAACTCTTTGTGACCGTATGGAAGACAGCACACCAGGCCTTCCTGTCCATCACCAACTTTCGGATCTTACTCAAACTCATGTCCATTGAGTCAGTATTGCCATCCAAAAATCTCATCCTCTGTCGTCTCTGTCTCCTCCTGCCTTCAATCTTTCCCAGCATCAGGGTCTTTTCTAATGAGTCAGTTCTTTGTGCCAGATGGCCAAAGTATTGGAGCTTCAGCTTCAGTATCAGTCCTTCCAATGAATATTCAGGACTGATTTCTTTAAGGATGGACTGGTTGGATCTCCTTGCTGTCCAAGGGACTCTCAAGAGTCTTCTCCAACACCACAGTTCAAAAGCATCAATTCTTGGGCACTCAGCTTTCTTTATAGTCCAACTCTCACATACATATATGAATAATGTAAAAACCACAGCTTTGACTAGACAGACCTTTGTAGGCAAAGTAATGGCTCTGCTTTTTAATATGCTGTCTAGGTTGTTCATAACTTTTCTTCCAAGGAGCAAGTGTCTTTCAATTTCATGACTCTAGTGATTTTGGAGCCCAAGAAAATAAAGTCTGTCACTATTTCCACTGTTTCCCCATCTATTTGCCATGAACTGATGGGACAGGATGCCATGATCTTAGTTTTCTGAATGTTGAGCTTTAAGCCAACTTTTTCACTCTCCTCTTTCACTTTCATCAAGAGGCTGTTTATTCTTCTTCACTTTCTGCCATAAGGGTGGTGTCATCTGCATATCTGAGATAACTGATCTTCCTCACAGTAATCTTGATTCCAGCTTGTGCTTCATCCAGTCCAGTATTTCTCATGATGTACTCTGCATATAAGTTAAACAGCAGGGTGACAATATACAGCCTTGGTGTACTCCTCTCCCGACTAGGAACAGTCTGTTGTTCCACATCCAGTTCTAACTGTTGCTTCTTGACCAGCATACAGATTTCTCAGGAGGCAGGACAGGTGGTCTGGTATTCCCATCTCTTGAAGAATTTTCCACAGTTTGTTGTGATCCACACAGTCAAAGGCTTTGGCATAATCAATAAAGCAGAAGTACATGCTTTTCTGGAACTCTTTTGCTTTTTGATGATCCAATGGATGTTGGCAATTTGATCTCTGCTTCCTCTGCCTTTTCTAAATCCAGCTTGAACATCTGGAAGTTCACAGTTTATGTACTGTTGAAGCCTGGCTTGGAGAATTTTGAGCATTACTTTGCTAGCTTGTGAGATGAGTGCAATTGTGCAGTAGTTTGACCATTCTTTGGTATTGCGTTTCTTTGGGATCAGAATGAAAACTGACCTTTTCCAGTCCTGTGGCCACTGCTGAGTTTTCCAAATTTGCTGGCATATTGAGTGCAGCACTTCCACAGCATCATCTTTTAGGTTTTGAAATAATTCAACTGGAATTTCATAGCCTCCACTAGCTTTGTTTATTGTGATACTTCCTAGGGCCCACTTGAAATCGCATTCCAGGATATCTGGCTCTAGGTGAGTGATCACACCATTGTGATTATATGGGTCATGAAGAGCTTTTTTTGTATAGTTCTTCTGTGTATTCTTGCCACCTCTTCTTAATATCTTCTGCTTCTGTTAGGTCCATACCATTTCTGTCCTTTATTGAGCCCATCTTTGCATGAAATGTTCCCTTGGTATTTCTAATTTTCTTGTGGAGATTTCTAGTCTTTCCCATTCTATTGTGTTCCTCTATTTCCTTGCGGTGATCACTAGGAAGGCTATCTTATCTCTCTATTCTTTGTAACTCTGCATTCAAATGAGTATATCTTTCCTTTTCTCCTTTGCCTTTTGCATTTTTTTCTTTTCTCAGCTATTTTTAAGGCCTCCTCAGAAAACCATTTTGCCTTTTTGCATTTCTTTATCTCCAGGATGGTCTTGATCCCTGCCTCCTGTATGAGTCATGAACCTCCTCCATAGTTCTTCAGGCACTCTATCAGATCTAATCCCTTGAATCTATTTCTCACTACCACTGTAAAATGGTAAGAGATTTGATGTAGGTCACCCCTGAATGGTCTATTGGTTTTCCCTACTTTCTTCAATTTAAGCCTGAATTTGGCAATAAGGAGTTCATGGTCTGAGCCATAGTCAGCTCCCGGTCTTGATTTTCCTGATTGTATAGAGTTTCTCCAACTTTGTCTGTAAAGAATATAATCAATCTGATTTTAATATTGACCATTTGGTGATGTCCATATGTAGAATCTTCTCTTGTGTTGTTAGAAGAGAGTGTTTGCTATGACCAGTGGATTCCCTTGACAAAACTATTAGCTTTTGCACTGCTTCATTCTGTACTCCAAGGCCAAATTTGCCTGTTACTCCAGGTATTTCTTGACTTCCTACTTTTGCATTCCAGTCGCCTATAATGAAAATGACATCTTTTTGGGGGTGTTAGTTCTAGCAGGTCTTGTAGGTCTTCATAGAACAGTTCAACTTCAGCTTCTTCAGCATTACTGGTTGGGGTATAGACTTGGATTACTGTGATATTGAATGGTTTGCCTTGGAAATGAACAGAGATTACCCTGTCATTTCTGAAACTGCATCCAACTACTGCATTTTGGACTCTTTTGTTGACTATGATGGCTACTCCATTTCTTTTAAGGGATTCTTACCCACAGTAGTAGGTATAATGGTCATTTGAATTAAATTCACCCATTCCAGTCCATTTTAGTTTGCCGATTCCTAAAATGTTGATGTTCACGCTTGCCATCTCCTGTTTGACCACTTCCAATTTACCTTGATTCATGGACCTAACATTCCAGGTTCCTATGCAGTATTGTTCTTTACAGCATCGGACCTTGCTTCCATTACCAGTCACATCCACAGCTATGTGTTGTTTTTGCTTTGGCTCCATCTCTTCATTCTTTCTGTAGTTATTTTTCCACTGATCTCCTGTAGCATATTGGGCACCTACCGACCTGGGGATTCAGTTTTCAGTGTCCTATCTTTTTGCCTTTTCATACTTTTTGTGGGGTTCTCAAGGCAAGAATACTGAAGTGGTTTGCCATTCCCTTTTCCAGTGAACCACAGGTTGTCAGAACTCTCCGTCATGACCTGTCCATCTTGGGTGGCCCTACACAGCATGGCTCATAGTTCATTGAGTTAGACAAGGCTGTGGTCCATGTGGTCTGTGTGATCAGACTGGCTAGTTTTCTGTGATTATGGTTTCAGTGTGTCTGCCCTCTGATGCTCTCTTGCAACACCTACCGTCTCACTTGGGTTTCTCTTACCTTAGGCATGGGGTATCTCTTCACGGCTACTCCAGCAAAGCGCAGCCCCTGCTCCTTACCTTGGACGAGGTCTCCCCTCCTGACCTTGAATGTGGAGTAGCTCCTCTCAGCCCTCCTGTGCCCGCACAGCCACTACTCCTTGGATTGGGGGTTGTTCCTCTCAGCCACAAGACGGATGGGTCATGATTGAGACTGACAGATGGTGGTCCACTGAAGAAGGGATGACAAACCACTTCAGTATTCTTGCCTTGAGAACCTCATGAACAGTGTGAAAAGGCAAAATGATAGGATACTGAAAGAGGAACTCCCCAGGTTGGTAGGTGCCCAATATGCTACAGGAGATCAGTGGAGAAATAACTCCAGAAAGAATGAAGGGAAGGAGCCAAAGCAAAAACAATACCCAGTTGTGGATGTGACTGGTGAGAGAAACAAGGTCCAATGCTGTAAAGAGCAATATTGCATAGGAACCTGGAATGTTAGGTCCATGAATGAAGGCAAATTGGAAGTGGTCAAACAAGAGATGGCAAGAGTGAACGTAGACATTCTAGGAATCAGCAAACTAAGATGGACTGGAATAGGTGAATTTAATTCAGATGACCATTATATCTACTACAGTGGGCAGGAATCCCTTAGAAGAAATGGAATAGCCATCATAGTCAACAAAAGAGTCTGAAATGCAGTACTTGGATGCAATCTCAAAAACGACAGAATGATCTCGTTCATTTCCAAGGCAAACCATTCAATATCACAGTAATCTAAGTCTATGGCCCAACCAGCAATGCTGAAGAAGCTGAAGTTGAACTGTTCTATGAAGACCTACAAGACCTTTTAGAACACCTCAAAAAAGTCCTTTTCATTATAGGCAACTGGAATGCAAAAGTAGGAAGTCAAGAAACACCTGGAGTAACAGGCAAATTTGGCCTTGGAATATGGAATGAAGCAGGGCAAAGGCTAACAGAGTTTTGCCAAGAGAATGCACTCATCACAGCAAACACCAAAATCAGATTAATTATATTTTTTGCAGCCAAAGATGGAGAAGCTCTATACAGTCAGCAAAAACGACAGGGAGCCAACTGTGGCTCAGATCATGAACTCGTTATTGCCAAATTCAGACTGAAATTGAAGAAAGCAGGGAAAACCATGAGACCATTCAGGTATGACCTAAATCAAATCCCTTATAATTATACAGTAGAAGTGAGAAATAGACTTAAGGGACTAGATCTGATAGACAGAGTGCCTGATGAATTATGGATGGAAGCTCATGACATTGTACAGGGGACAGGGATCAAGACTATCCCCACAGAAAAGAAATGCAAAAAAGCAAAATGGCTGTCTGAGGAGGCCTTACAAATAGCTGTGAAAGGAAGGAAGTGAAAAGCAAAGGAGAAAAGGAAAGATATAAGCATCTGAATGCAGAGTTCCAAAGAATAGCAAGGAGAGATAAGAAAGCCTTCCTCAGCAATCAGTGCAAAGAAATAGAGGAAAACAACAGAATGGAAAAGACTAGAGATCTCTTCAAGAAAATTAGAGATACCAAGGGAACATTTCATGCAAAGATGGGCTCGATAAAGGACAGAAATGGTCTGCACCTAACAGAAGCAAAAGATTTGAAGAAGAGGTGGCAAGAATACACAGAAGAACTGTACAAAAAAAATCTTCACGACCCAGAGAATCATGATGGTGTGATCACTCACCTAGAACCAGACATCCTGGAATGTGAAATCAAGTGGGCCTTAGAAAGCATCACTACAAACAAAGTTAGTGGAGGTGATGGAATTCCCGTTGAGCTACTTCAAATCCTGAAAGATGCTGTGGAAGTGCTGCACTCAATATGCCAGCAAATTTGGAAAACTCAGCAGTGGCCACAGGACTGAAGAAGGTCAGCTTTCATTCCAATCCCAAAGAAAGGGAATGCCAAAGAGTGCTCAAACTATCACACAATTGCACTCTTCTCACACACTAGTAAAGCAATGCTCAGAATTCTCCAAGCCAGGCTTCAGCAATACGTGAACCGTGAACTTCCTGATGTTCAAGCTGGTTTTAGAAAAAGCAGAGGAACCAGAGATCAAATTGCCAACATCCACTGGATCATCAAAAAAGCAAGTGAGTTCCAGAAAAACATCTATTTCTTGCTTTATTGACTATGTCAAAGCCTTTGGCTGTGTGGATCACAATAAACTGTGGAAAATTCTGAAAGAGATGGGCATACCATACCACTTGTCCTGCCTCTTGAGAAATCTGTATGCAGGTCAGGAAGCAATAGTTAGAATTGGACATGGAACAACAGACTGGTTCCAAATAGGAAAAGGAGTACATCAAGGCTGTATATTGTCACCCTGCTTAACTTATATGCAGAGTACATCATGAGAAACGTGGGACTGGAAGAAACACAAAGTAAATTAATTTAAACCACATTCATCCTTTATCAGGTAAATTAATTTTAACCACATTCATTGGGAAATTATTTTGACACAATTTAGCTCAAATAGATTGCTGTATATAGTCATATATGGATATGAGAGTTGTACCATAAAGAAGACTGAGCAGCAAAGAATTAATGCTTTTGAATTCTGGTGCTGGAGAAGACTCTTGAGAGTCCCTAGGACTACAGGGGGATCAAGCCAGTCAATACTTAAGCAAATCAACCCTGAATATTCATTGGGAGGACTGATGCTGAGGCTGAAATTCAAATACTTTGGCCACCTGATGCGAAGAGCTGACTCACTGGAAAAGACCTTGATGCTGGGAAGATTGAAGGCAGGAGGAGAAGGGAATGACAGAGGATGAGATGGCTGGATGGCATCACCAACTCGATCGACATGAGTTTGGGTAAACTCTGGGAGTTGGTGATGGACAGAGAGGCCTGGCATGCTGCGGTTCATGGGGTCACAAAGAGTTGGACACGACTGAGTGGCCGAACTCAACTGAACTGAACTGTGGTCCATGTGATCAGATTGGTCAGTTTTTTGTGACTGTGGTTTTCATTCTGTCTGCCTTCTGATAGAGAAAGATAAGAGGCTTATGGAAGTGTCCTGATGGGAGAGACTGACTGAGGGGGAAAGTGGATCTTGTTATGAAAGGCTTGGCCATTATCAGTAAAATTTTAATCCAATGTTCTGTTGATGGAAGGGGTTGTGTTCCCGCCCTTTTATTTGACCCAAGGCCAAACTATGGTGGAGGTAATGAAGATAGTGGCGACCTCCTCCAAAAGGTCCCATGCACGCAGTTGTGCACTCAGTGCCCCTGACCCTGCAGCAGGCCACCGCTGACCCAGGCCTCCACCAGGAACTCCTGGACACTCACAGGCATGTCTGGGTCAGTCTCTGCTCCTTTCCTCTGTGTCCTGGTGCACACAAGTTTCTGTTTGTGCCCTCCAAGTGTCTTTTTCCCCAGTCCTGTGTAAGTCCTGGCAGCTCTATGGTGAGGTTAATGGAGACCTGCTCCAAGAGGGCTTGTGCCATACCCAGGTCTACTGCATGCAGCAGAACCCCTGCCCCTGCAGCAGTCCACTACTGCCCTGTACCTCTGCAGGAGACACTCAAACACAGTCCTGTCTCAGTCTTTTTTGGGGTCTCTGGGTTCTGGTGCACACAAGATTTGTTTAAGCCCTCTGAGCATCTCTGGCAGGTATGGGGTTTGATTCTAAATGCAATTTCCTCCCTCCTACCATCTTGCTTACTAATTGATTATATTCTTTGCAGCCGAAGATGGAGAAGCTCTACACAGTCAGTTGTAGACCAGGAGCTGACAGTGGCTCAGATCATGAACTCTTATTGCCAAATTCAGGCTTAACTTAAAGAAAGTAGAGAAAACCACTAGACCATTCAGGGAAGACATACATTAAATCCCTTACTATTTTAAAGTGATAGTGAGAAATAGATTCAAGGGATTAGATATGATAGACAGAGTGCTTGAAGAACTGTGGATGGAGGTTAGTAACATTGTACAAGAGGCAGGGATCAAGACCATACTCAAGATAAAGAAATGTAAAAAAGCAAAATGGTTTTCTGAGGCGGCCTTACAAATAGCTGAGAAAAGAAAAAACGCAAAAGGAAAGATATACCCATTTAAATGCAGAGTTCCCAGGAATAGAAAGGAGAGATAAGAAAGCTTTCCTCAATGATCAAAGAAATAGAGGAAAACAATAGAATGGGAAAGACTAGAGATCCCTTCAAGAAAATGAGTGATACCCAGGGAACATTTCATGCAAAGATAGGCACAATAAAGGACAGAAATTGTATGAACTTAACAGAAGCAGAAAATATTAAGAAGAGGTGGCAAGAATACACAGAAGAACTGTACAAAAAAGATCTTCACGACCCAGAGAATCATGGTGTGATCACTCACCAAGAGCCAGACATCCTGGAATGCGATTTCAAGTGGGCCTTAGGAAGTATCACTACGAACAAAGCTAGTGGAGGCAATGGAATTCCAGTTGAGCTATTTCAAAACCTAAAAGATGATGCTGTGGAAGTGCTGCACTCAATATGCCAGCAAATTTGGAAAACTCAGTGGCCACAGGACTGGAAAATGTCAGTTTTCATTCCAATCTCAAAGAAAGGCAATACCAAAGAATGGTCAAACTACCGCACAATTGCACTCATCTCACAAGCTAGCAAAGTAATGCTCAAAATTCTCCAAGCCAGGCTTCAACAGTACGTGAACTTCTAGATGTTCAAGCTGGATTTAGAAAAGGCAGAGGAAGCAGAGATCAAATTGCCAACATCCACTGGATCATCAAAAAGCAAAAGAGTTCCAGAAAAAACATGTACTTCTGCTTTATTGATTATGCAAAGCCTTTGTGTGGATCGCAACAAACTGTGGAAAATTCTTCAAGAGATGGGAATACCAGACCACCTGTCCTGCCTCCTGAGAAATCTGTATGCCGGTCAAGAATCAACCGTTAGAACTGGACATGGAACAACAGACTGGTTCCAAATCTGGAACTCCTGGAAATCTTGATTCCAGCTTGTGCTTCATCCAGCCCAAAGTTTCTCATGATGTACTCTGCGTATAAGTTAAATAAACAGGGTGACAATACACAACCTTGACTTACTTCTTTCCCGATTTGGAACCTAGACATGAGTTTGAGCAAGCTCTGGGAGTTGGTGATGGACAGGAAAGCCTGGCATGCTGCAGGCCATGGGGTCATAACTAGTCAGACACGACTGAGCGACAGAACTGGCTGGCTGATTGACTGACTGTCTTGCTGGGGCTTCTCCTTTGCCCTTGGATGTGGGTTATCTTTCTAGAAGGCACCATTTCCAAAATATACCTTGAATCCATCTACTTCTCTTCATCTCTGCTCTAGCCCATAGAATATACCATGTAGTTTTTTGCATTGTGTATATGCATTTCTCAATATGTAATCATTTTAGTTCATTTATCTAATTATTACGTATATACCACATTACAGTGTCATTTTCAAGAGGGCCACAACTATGCCTGTCTTGGTTACCACCATGCCCCCAGGACCCAACACAGTGCCTGGTGTTTGTTAAATATTTACTGAATAAAGGGTTGGTTTCTTTCCTTTTGACTCAACTCCCTCAGAAGCTGAGAAGCCAAACAACAATCAGAATGTGAAGATATTGACCACGTGTAAGAATTGCTCCTTAATACTTTTTTAAAGCTCCCTATTGCCTAACATATTATCCAGCACATAAAGCACCCAAGATAAATAGTACTGAAATTAATGCACATATACAGTGCTTTGAATATATTGGCAATGGTTTCTGTGTGAGTACATGGTTTTAAACATCCATAGAACTTCCTCTTTCCTTGAGGAAATTGTTGCTTACATCATGACTAATGTCATTTAAAATATTAGAGTATAGCCCCAGTTATGAAAGCCTCTGGAAGACCATCCCCCTGAAAAGAGCTGGGTTCTGAAATGAATGAAAAGTAGCCAGAGAAATGAGCAATAGACATTGCTATATCAACCATGGGTTTGCTTGGCCACTGAGTACATTCCTTGTTTGGCAGATCTGCTTTGCATCTAGGCAAGAGCTAATTTCCCAGACTAGAGAGAGGTATTTAGAAAGAGGAGGCCGTATGTTCTCTGGGTGAAGGAAGAGGAGACAAAGCAGTTACAGTGAGAGTCGGACAGACCTCACCACAGTGGCTACGGAGCTACAAGAGAGGGCTCTCAAATACTGGTGTGCTTTAGAATCACTGGGGGTAAATATGAAGATGCAGATCTTCTGGTCCCATCACAGGTATTATTTTGAAGGTCCAAGAGTGGGCTTAGGAATCTGCATTAGCATACTAAGGGATTGGACCACATTTCAGGAGAACTCATACTAGAGAGAGTGATCTAAGCCATAGTTTAGAACAAAGAGTAAAGATACATTTTGTAATGGCTTGGCTGGCTTTATCAATGAACAGAGACTCAGCTTCAGACAAATATTAAAGTACAGAGAATGGTCCAGGGACAAGGATAGATTGTCTAAAGCCAAGAAATATAGAACCTTCTAGATCTAGGGGTAAAGGGAATGACCACAAGGTCAGCAAAGGTCATGAAGCTTGAATACTTCAGTCTTTGAGGCTCTCTTCTTCCAAACCTGATCATAAGCTTCTCTTTCCATAAGCAATTATTCTGTTCATTAATTTTAAAAGGACCTAATGCATTATTTTGTACAAAACCAGCACTCCACAATGCTTTGAATTACTGAATTGAGCACAAGACTTTATTTACTAAATAAAAGGCTCTTATGTAGCCCTTTGTTTGTGAAGATGATAATCTATCTGAGAGATAAAATGTGAGTGAAACTCCAAAATATTTTCAAAATGATGGATAATGAATCTTGATAATAGGGAATAAACTAATATCTAAATTCCAAAGAGCCAGACATTAAGACATGAGATAGGGATCAGGGTGGGCAAGATTTCCTAGAAAATATCAGTCTTGAGCTGGGTCTTGACAGAAGCAATGGTAAGTTCAGAATCTCATATAATATGATGCAATATAAGAGATATAATAGGACATAATTGACAAAGAGAAGGAAGGAAAAAGAAGAATGAAAGCAAGTCTAAGACCAAGGATGAGACCTTCAATCTCATTTATGTTCAGAGATGGACACAGATATGGGTAGGAGGACATGAGAGATTTTTTTGGAGTCATATCTTTTTAATATTCTCTTTAAACTATCTCAATTCCACTTCTGAGACTCTACGCTCCTGGAATGGTAGGCTCTCCAAACTCAGTCATCCATAGAGAGTCTACCAATTGGAATTAAACAAAAATCCAAGGAACTTAGGGCTTCCCAGTTGGTGCTGGTGGTAAACTACCCACCTGCTAATGCAGAAAACCAAAAGAGACTCAGGTTCGATTCCTGGGCCAGGAAGATCCCTGGAGAAGGAAATGGCAGCCCACTCCAGTATTCTTGCCTGCAGAATCCTAAGGACAGAGAAGTTTGGCAAGCTACAGTCCATGGGGTCGTGAAGAGTCAGACACAACTGAAGCAAGTTAGCACACACACACGCACCAAGGGACTTAACACCAAAGTTTTGAGTGAGATTCTAGATTATGCCGTTAGAATTTCCTGGGACAAAATTGTCCCAGTCCCCATGGTCTCTTCAGTGTGATGGCTGTTACTTGGGAACCCACCCCACAAGGCAGCCTCATATTCAGTGCTTTCACATGTCCCTGCAGCCTTCCTTCTCTGAGATCTTCCCACATCCCAGCCCTGCCAGCAAGGTGGCCCAAAGTATACTTCTGATTTCCAAAGTAAGAATCCCTGATTCAAGGAACAGCCAAGACAATCTACCTAAAATCCAGACAGTAGTACAAAATTTAGAAAAGAGGGCAAAATGATGTGTATATCTATATCTTTATGCATACACAGATAAATATATATCATATTCTTGCTTCTTTCATAATTACAGCAATGAAATTTCTGGTCATGGAATTTGGCTGGGCCCTCCAAATATTGGCCAAAAGCTCTCTAAAGGCTTCAGGAGGCAAATTGCATTTATAAAATAAAACATTGACCATATTCATTCACTCCTATTTTATATTTATATGGTGACTTTTGTACTAGATATTCAAATGTGCTTCATTATGCTTTATGACTGTAATTTGCATACTGAAATAATATTTGAACTGAGGCACTTGGGAGTGATTTATAATGTTTTCAACAGTTCCTGTGCTTTCGAATGAAGGCAATATGGAGCTATACAATCGGAGAACTTGAACTGAAGTGTTTTGTCTCACTCCAATCCAGCCTAAACCTTTCATTAAAAATGATGACTTGCTAATAATACAAAGGGCCCAGAAGCCTGGTCATTATTCTGATTGGGTGAGGTCGATCTTCTGCAGCGCCACCTGCTACAGTCATGATGGGCACCTTCCTGGCTCCCTTGGTTTAAAGGCCACCTATAATCCTGCTGCCCAGGTCTCCAGGCTTCCAGCTGGAGTGGGCAGATCCAAAGCTGGGGATGAGGCCACCCTCTCTGAGCCAAAATCAAGCCTGTTGTTAGACACAGGAAATGTGGAGTTCCTGAGTTGCTTTATAGACTCACACACCTTTTCTATAACATGAAGTGCTAGGACTTGTCAGGGTACCTTCCAGTGACAGTGCTCGCAGAGGGTCCATGTGACCACCCACCTCAGCTCCTGGTACTGCAGCCCCTGTTTGTATCTTTGCTATGGTAGGCTTCCATGGGGGGATTCTTTTGAGAGAGGACTCAGTCTCTAAAAAACAAAAGCTTGAAAACCAATGGACTACATAGTGTAGGAATTTCTCTACATGTCCTGGCATGTCCTGTCCTTGGTAGCAATTCTGACCCAGGTATCCTAATTCTCTAGGAGTTGGCTTTCAGCCCTATTACAGAGTGAACTGTGTCTTCCCAGATTTCATATGTTAAAGCTCTAATCCCATGTGACTGTATTTGGAATAAGGCCTTTAAAGAAGTAATTAATTAAAGTTCAATAAGGTCTTAAGGGTGGGGCCCTAATCCAATAGGATGGGTATCCTTACAAGAAGAGGAAGAGACACCAAGGGTCTATAACACACAGAAGAAAGGCCACGTGAAAACACAGTAAGAAGGTGGCCACCTGCAAGCCAAGGAGAGAGGCCTCAGGAGAAACCAAACTTCAGGACACCTTCTTGGACTTCCAGCATCCAGAACTGTGACAAAATATCTTTCTCTTTTTAAAAACACTTATCTGTGGTATTTTGTTAAAACAGCCCTAACAAGTTAATAAAAGACACAGTGATTCAACATTTAACAATTATTTATTGAGCACCTCTTATTTGCCCAGCCATGGAGCACATGGAGAGATGATGGTAAAGAAAATAGACACAGGGACTTCCCTGGTGGTCCAGTGGTGAAAACTCTGCACTTCCAGTGCAAGGGGCACAGTTTTGATCCGTGGTCGGGGATCTAAGATCCCACATACGATGCAGCCAAAAATTAAAAAAAATAATAATAATTAATTAAATAATTGCTGAATATTTAAAAGAAAAGAAAATAGACAAAAACCCTGATTTTTAAGTCACCTAACAATAAGCTGACTCAGGCACTAAATTGCCCAGGCTCTAATACTGACTCTCTGTGTGGCCTTGGGATAGCTAGTCAACCTCTCTGTGTAGATTTCAACATCTACAAAGTGAGTATGGTATCCGTAATAATTGACGTTGGAGTTGTTGTGAAGGAAAAGAAAAAAAACTATTATATGCAAAAGAGTTTTAATACTATCTGGACAGTAGCAACTGTTAGCTATTGTTATTTTAACAATGTTATCTACAAGGGCAAAAAACCAAATGTATTACCTAATTCCAGGCAGTGATAAGTGCTAGGAAGAACAATAAAGCACAGAGGAGACTGAGAATGATGAGTGCAGGAAAGATCCCCCCAGAGGGTCTTTTAAGCATAGTCCTGAATATTTATTAGCTGTAATAAACTGAATTCAAATGAATAAATGAAATATCATGCTGATTAACCTGAATGAGCAAGTTGTGTAAAGAACATTCCAAGCAGAGAGACTATCAAGTGCAAAGGCCCTGGGGTTAGGAAGATATTTGGAATGCTACAGAAAGCAGGAAAAGTTCAGGGTGGTAAAGCAATATGAGCAGTGTAGAGAAAGGATAAAATTAGGTCAGGGAGAATAGGAGAAGTCAGCTAATAGAGGAGTTGATTAGGTCAGGATTCCCCCAACTTCCCTGATATGCATGGCAATTACCTTGAGCCCCTGTTAAATAAACTAATTACAAGGGCTTCTCCTCTAGAAATTCGAATTCAATAGTGTCAACACATACTACATGGGAGATGCCATGTGGAGCACTAAGGATATGTCAAAAGAAAAAAATTTTCTGTCTCAATGAGGCATAGTCTAATAGGGAAGACAGAAAATAAACATCCTTAAAATCATATTGTACATTAGATATTGGTCCATGGGTTGCAACTGTGTACGGGATTATCAAGTCTGGATTGGAGATAGACACTGAGGAGTTGTCAGCATGTAGATGAGGACTGAAAGCTGCGAGACTGGCTAAGATTACCAAGGGGATGAGCATAGATAGAGAAGAAGTCCAAGGATTGATTCTGGGCCATTTCAGTGTTTGGAGATTGGGGGAGTGAGGTGGAGTCAGTAAAAGAGACTGAGGACAAGTAGCCAGCAAGTGAGTGAGGAGAAAAAACAAGAGTCTGGTGTCCTGATTGTTAAGTGAAAAAAGCATTTCCAGGAGAAGCAAATGCTCAGCTGTGTCAACAAGTTGCTTCTGGGTCAGGTAAGATGAGAACTAAAAATTGTCCATGAGATTTGGCACCAAGACCTTATCAGTTTAACAGGAGGGAAGACAGGTAGGTGGATGGGGTGGAGTCTACAGAAACTATTCTGACTGCTTCCATTTCCTCAAGGAAGAGGAAGCATGGTTATCAAGTGAAAGTTAAGATGGAAAGGAAGAGGTAGAAACTTGGGAGTGAGAAGAAGGTATGAAATGGTCATCTTGGACAGTGGGAGAGTATAAGACCTAACAAATAGTGTACAACTGCTGAGCAATATTAAGGATCCACTTTAGGCGCATGGCTGTGAAATTCAATTAAGACCAGCCAGCATCTTGGTGAGGTTTTTCCTAGTCATTTACAGTCGCAAAGTAGGTTGTAGTCTTCCTAAGAAAAGTGATAGGGGAGCACAGTTATTGAGGACATATACACAAAGCAATTATAGTGCTCGACCATGGAATTTAGGAGGAGAGAGGATATGAGATGGGTGAGAGACACTGAAAAGTTTTTAGAATCAATGGGTGATAGGGTCTGCTATGGTTGAAGAGATGGTTGCCTCCAGGCAATGGAGGAAATAAGCCTTGAAGATAGAAAATGGTGGGAAGAGAATAGGATGTAAAAAAAACTGCAGTTGTAAGGATTGTGATTATTTGTTACAACATGAGTAAGGGTGTAGTCATGGATCCAGGTCACCTGAGGACAGAGGAGGTCAAGGAACTGAGAGACCAGAGTGTCAAAAGGATTAATTATGTCACTATTGAAATCACCAATAATTAATACAAGAGTAGTATTAGAGGGAGTGACAGTGAGCTAGGAGCTAAAATCATCAAAAAAGAAAAAAAGAAACTAGGTCTAGTCACCCAAGGACTGGGAGAAGAAAACAACATTTTGGTACAGGGGAGATACTGTCTTTTGGAGTGAAATTAAAAAATTTTAACAAAAACTCTGGATAGTTCTTACCTCCAGGATAGTTTTTGAAACACTGCCCAGGCCACGTTAAGGACTTCACATGTTATTCTGAGTGTAATGGGAAGACATTGGAGGAGTCTGAACATGGAAGGGACATAATGATGCTCATTATGATGAGTAACCCATTTGGACCATAAAGAAGGCAGAGCACCAAAGAATTGATGCTTTTGAATTGTGGTGCTGGAGAAGACCCTGGCACCTCAAGACTCTCAAAACTCTTGAGAGTTTGGACTGCAAGAAGATCAAACTGTCCATCCTAAAGGAAATCAACCCTGAATATTCACAGGAAGGACTGATGCTGAAGCTGAAACTCCAATACTTAGGCTGCCTTATGTGAAGAGCTGACTCACTGGAAAAGGCCTTGATGCTGGGAAAGATTAAAGGCAGGAGGAGAAGGGGACGACAGAGGATGAGATGGTTGGATGGCATTACTGACTCAATGGACATGAGTTTGAGCAAGTTCCAGGAGATACTGAAGGACAAAGATGTCTGGCATGCTGCACACCATGGGGTCACAAAGAGTCGGACATGAATTATTGGCTGAGCAACAACAACAACCAAGTTTATCCCAGCAAGTGCATTTTTACCCCTATCCTTAGCTTTCTCACTAGACCTCTCCTCACCAATTGGTAGCCTGGTTCCTCCTTAATCAACTACACTTCCAAAATTTGGGCCACTGGACCAAACTCCCTATCCTTTGTTGTCATAAATTAATTTTCCGATCTTGCTTGTACTTTTGGACTCACATCCCAAAGTGACTGGGTCCCTAACATACCCCAATCTCCAATCATTTATCCATGTTCCCCTGCCAGATTCCCTGGACTCATGCTTCCAACCTTGGGGAGCCTTGCTGTAATTCAAATTTACGTCTGTCCTGGGCTGTGTATTACATTGGGCTTCCTCCATGGCTCAGCTGGTAAAGGATCTGCCTGTAACTCAGGAGACACAGGAGACATGTGTTTGATACGGGGATCAGCAAGATCCCCTGGAGGAGGAAATGGCAACCCACTCCAATATTCTTGCCTGGGAAATTCCATGGACAGAGGAGCCTGGAGGGCTACAGTCCATAAGGTTGCAAAGAGTCAGGATAGCTATGGTGGAGGAATGAAATGGAAATGTGGCAAATTTGTCATTTCCCTGACAGATAATTGTAGAAGTCATTAATTCATAGTCATGAATTCACTCATAAAATAATTAATAACTACCTTCTGTGTACTGCCACTCCTGTAGGCATTAGAGATATAACAGGGAAGAACCCAGACAGAGGCCCTATCTGATGGGACTTCACAGTTAGTAAAAGAGACTGAAAATAAACAAGTAAATATATATATATATATATATATGGTAATTTCAGAAAGTGCCAAGTGCCTTAAAGTTAATAAAATAGAAATCTAGTAGACTTCTTTTATGCCAAGTATTGTTTTAAGTGGCTTAATCTATTTAGCCTACTTAATCCTCACAATAATCTCATAAATTTGGCACTTATCACATGTTATAGATGAAGAAACTGAGGTTCAGAAAGATTAAGTAATTTACATACTTGGGGAAGTAACTTGATTGTGTGTCTGTTTCTTCTCCTATAAAATGGGAATAATAATAATAACTGTAACTGCACCATACAGTTGTTTTTCTGATGTAGGGACTTTATGTATATAAAGGAATCAGAACAATGCCCAGTACCTACTAAGTGATAGCCACCATTCCATGTTACAGATGAAGAAACCAAGTTTCAGAAATGTTAAGTATGTTACACATGAAGAAGTGAAAAATGGCAGCTGTTCAACGAATATTTGTTGCCTGAAGGGCAGGACTGAGGTCCTTACAAAGCTTCCGCTCCCTCCCAAAGCCCATGTCCTTGGTAGCAGTGCATCTCTGTGCACAGTCAATCAGGAGTTAACTGTGGGCTAAAAATACATTCTATTTCAGCTCTATTCTCCACGCCTAGAGATACCCAGCAAACCGTACTGAAGAATTAGGACATGTGCGGTGTTAAACTGTGGCACAAAATCACAAGGAAACACTAGAAAAGGGAAGGGCATTCAGTAACACGAGAAAAAAGTGAGAAATAAGCAATATGTCTCTGTTTTTCTCATCGGATTACTTGCAGTATCTCATGACTGTATTACCATTTCTTCAGATTTTATCTAAAGAGAAAAATAATAATGCATATGTAAGCAGGGCTTGATGAGCTTAAAGCAGACTGAAAGGACCTAATTAACAGTCTCAGTCCCAGGAAGAAGACCTTGCAGGGTTTGTCCAGGTCTAAGTTTCCCAATTCTCTACAATCAAGGATCCGCTAGATAAAATCTGAACCAATATGAATCGACCTGAACTCGAAGTCACTCTAGAGGTAAGCTCTCAGACGGTGCGTACTAGCCTGCTCTGACTTCTCAGAACTAGCTGGGGTGACACAACAGCCCTGTGTGAATTACCAAGCTCCCCAGCACTGTCAAATCTGTAGCACATGAGACAGAAAGCAAAATTTAGGGCCTTAATTCTAGCTTGTCACATCGAAGAGTCCACAGCCCAAGTATCTAGTAGTCAGAGAGATGCATTATTATTCTATGATTTTTGTGCTATGCTGTGCTTTGTCACTCAGTCGCATCCGACTCTTTGAGACCCCATGGACTATAGACCTCCAGGCTCCTCTGTCCATGGGGATTCTCCAGGCAAGAATACTGCAGTGGGTTGCCATGCCCTCCTCCAGGGGATCTTCTCAACCCAGGGATCGAACCTGGGTCTACTGCACTGCAGACAGATTCTTTACCATCGGAGCCACCAGGGAAGCCCAAGAATACTGGAGTGGGTAGCCTATCCCTTCTCCAGGGGATCTCCCTGACCCAGGAATTGAACCCAGGTCTCCTGCATTGCAGGCAGATTCTTTACCAGACGAGCTACCTGGGAAGCCCAGGCATATTCCTATCCTGAAAACATTCATTTAACAACCATCTAAGAACCAGGGATCTCTCAGCAATTTGAAAGGTGTCTTGGTTTTGAAAAGCATTGCCTTCAAGGAAAGAAACAGGTGTCCTTACTTCATGGCATTCTGAGAATTAGGGCAGCCTTTTCCTTAAAAAGAAAGGACTCCCCTGCTGCTTAAACAAAACAAACTTTCTATGACCCTCCACAGACAGTGGTATTCCCTGGCGGCTCAGACACTAAAGCTTCTGCCCACAACGTCGGAGAGCCGGGTTCAATCCCTGGGTGCAAAAGATCCCCTGGAGAAGGAAATGCAACCCACTCCAATACTCTTGCCTAGAAAATTCCATGGATGGAGGAGCCTGGTGGGCTACAGTCTGTGGGGTCGCAAAGAGTAGACACGACTGAGCGACTTCACTTTCTTTCCACTGATAGCATTTAATTTGAAATGTTTAATAAATCTCCCACAAACAATACTGCCTAAGATGCTTGCAGCAATGAACTGGCAAAAAAGCAGAGAAAGAAGCAAAAAAAGTTGGACCACTAGTCCCCAGTGGAAGCCAGTAAGTCAGTTTCCTTTGCATCTTACGTTCCTGGAAAGACTCACACAAATGTATAAAGGTCTAGGCTCCTATCCACAGGGCTGTTAGGCAGGGATCATTTTGCCTTGTATTCATTTGTCTGCTGTGTCCCTCCACAGACGGCAGGTCTCCTTATGGGCAAGGACCAGGGTAACTCATCTCTGGCTCCTTGCTCCCCAGATCACAGACAAAAAGAAAAGGGAAGAAGGGAAGTGGAACAGAGGGAGAAAGGGCAGGCAGAGAAATAGGGGTGGGTCCCTGCACAGCGATACAAGTCCCCGGATGGGTTCTTCCTGCTGCAGTTTGCCCATCCTAGTTCTGTCAAGAGACAGAGTGGATTGAATCAGAAGAGCTTCATGAGCCTCCCAGAATTCTAGTTTTAAAAGAAGATGGTCTTCAATAGCTCTATCCAAAGCAGAACACTTTGCAGGAAAAGTGAATGCTTTGGTTACATCATTCTCTCCTTCTCCTGTAACCTTGCTCCAGTAGCCATGTAGAGCCCCTGTGAAGACCACACAGCTCACAAAATGCCCAGAAAATGGGCACCAGAATTAATCAGGAATTTGGAAACTCTATGAACCCTTGGAGCAGCCCGCCTCCCTTATTTTAAGCCTTCTATTGTCTTTTTCCTCAATTGTAAAAATTTACTGAGTGCATACTCTTGATTGAGAATAGACATTTTTCTATTGCATTTGAAACTATCAGCCTCGTTGCAGGCAATGTGTCTCCAAACCTTAAGTATTAATAGCATGACACCCTTTCTGAAATTTCCATCTCACCATTGTGTAGCAGTTTCATATCTTTCTCAAGGCAACCTTAGAATTTTCCAGGCTTTGTACAGCGACTGATACTGTGAGAAGCAGCTCCTTCTGAGAGCCAAGAGAGGCATCTGCTATGAGCCCCTCCAGCTAGGGAGCTGGGGCGGCTTTTCCCCAAAGCTCCAATGTATTCAGCTTTCTGTGCTGCCAGTGACTAAAGCTGCCTCAGAAATGATGTCTCAGTGTGGAGTCGTCCATATTATTGTGCTCCCCCAAAAGACCAAGCAGCCTCTCAGTAATTTAACCAAAGGGATTGTGAAAGTCAGCCACGAACTCAGCAGCACTAGACCAAAGGAGAGTAATTTGATTGAAAGGCACATTGGGTATCCTGAATCTTTTTTTTTTTCTCCCTAAAAAAGATTTTATTAAGTAGATGTGCTGGACTCTGTCTTCCTAGCAGGTTGGTAGGGTGTTTGAAAGAAAGTGAATTAAAATATAAAAGGCATTTAGAAGCATTCACAGAAAAGAACTAAATGTGAGTTCCATGAGGAAAAACACTGTGGACACCATCTGGCAGGTGCGGGGTAGGGGCAGGGGAGGTGTCTGGTATGCTGATTCAAGTGCACAGAGCATGGCACATCATAACCAAATGAATCATTCGATTAGCAAAGAAGTCAAACAGAGGCCTGGGGACTTCCCAGGTGATCTAGTGGCTAAGACTCCATGCTCCCAATGCAGGGGGCCTGAGGTTCAATCCCTGGTTGGGGAACTAGATCCCACATGCTGCATCTAAGACCCAACACAACCAAAAACATAAATATTTATTTTGTAAAAGTAGTAGAAACCTGAACGAACCCTCAGGAAAAAGTCATTACCACAGTGCCTTATAAACGTATCTGGCTATTAGAGTTACCAGGCCACCTGTTAAAAATATAGCATATCCAGCACCCACCCCCTTGTCTCCTTGGACTGCAAGGAGATCAAACCAGTCAATCCTAAAGGAAATAAGTCCTGAATATTCATTGGAAGGACTGATGCTGAAGCTGAAGCTCCAATACTTTGGCCACCTGATGCAAAGAGCTGATTCATTGGAAAGGATCCGAGGCTGCGAGAGATAGAGGCAGGAGGAGAAGGAGACAACAGAGGATAAAATGTTTGGATGGCAACACCGACTCAATGGACATGAGTTTGAGCAAGATTCAGTAGTTCGTGATGGACAAAGAAGCTTGGCATGCTGCAGTCCATGAGGTCACAAAGAGTCAGACACGACTGAGCAACTGAACTGAGCACCCACCCATGATTTTCTCCCCACCATATCTATAAAGGAGGGGACTGGAATCTCAGTTTTCAACAAGTTACTCTGGGAAGTATTTTACTTGAAAGAGTACAGTTGAGTGGTTTGAGTATAGTCACAAAGTTGTGCAACCATCCCCAGCATCCAATTCCAGAACGTTTTCATCTTCCCCATAAGGAAACACCACAGTCACTGGGCAGTTGCCCCGCATTCCCCCTCCTTCAGTTCCAGCAACCACTAATCTACTTTCTGTCTCTATGAATTGGCCTATATTTCACATTTCATGTAAATGGAATTACAGGATGTATCTGGCTTCTTTCCATTTGCACAATGTCTTTAAACCTCACCCATGTTGTTACATGTACCAGAATTCCATTCCTCATTTTGGCTGAATAATATTTCCTTGTGTGGACATACTGTGTTTTGTATATCCATTTGCCAATTGATGGACATTTGGGTTGTTTCCATTTTTGGACTATCATATACAACGCAGTTATGAGCATTCATTGTGTCGGCCTGCTTTAAATCCTCTCACAGTGTGTAGTGATGGCTGGCAGAGATCAGTGTCCTGGAGTTGGGGAAAAGAGCCAGGATTTGGGGAAGGGCCAGACTCAAGCTCAAGCAAAGAGTCAGTGCAGGGATGTATCCAGAGCCCAGAGCTCTTGAGTTCCCAGCCAGGACTCGGTCCCTGCCCCACAGTGGCCATCTCGGTCAGAAATCTGTGTGAACATTTAAAAAATATTTCTTCCCAGGAGTTTGAAAGAGTACAGAGGGTAAGCTGCCACATCTGAACACTCTATAATGGTTGAGGGCTTGTCAGCCACTGGCTGAGTAACTGCTTCTACCAAACATATGTAACTCATTGAAAAAAAAAATAGTTTCTTGGGGACCTTCACTCATTTAGCATGGGTTGAAGAGTGGACTTTATAACCATTGACTCATCTACCTGGAGGAAGTTAAAGTCACTTCCATTTCTCTGCCAGATACCCTAGAGTGGCATTGAGTGCTCTTTTTCTTGGAAACACTCTCCACCTGGCCTCCTGCTATCATTGCTGAACTTGAACATTTGAAGGAGAAACAGTCTGCAATCGGGCCCCAATATTTTAGTGCAGCATGACTCGTAGGGGCAAATGTCCATTGGGGACTTATTTTCTAGGCACCAAATACTGATTGAAGGTGTAGTTAACTGTGTATGAAATTTTAGCTTCCTCAATTAATTAGGGGCACTAAATTATGGCTGCTCCAAAAAGGAGAAAAGACGTTATGAAAATTGAACCTCTTAAAGGGAATTCTCCCAGGTTAGGAGCAATAAACTACAGCAGCCTGCAATAATGATGACCTTTAGCAAGAACAGCTAACTTTCCTGTTGGGGAACAGGTATCAAAGGGCTTGACTTGAGGTTGTGCTAAAAGAACTGGCAAAAGGCCAAACCAGTTAGGCTGGACCAACTATTATTCCTTAATGAAAATGAGACTCATCTTGGTTGGTTAATCAGCATTCACAATATTAACTACATTCTTCTTTCATTGTTTTTTTTTAAAAAAAGAGATCTGACAATAAATACATTTTCTGTGTTGGTCAGCAGCTATTCCTTCTGAAAACAATCTGAAGTTTGAAGAACACCCAATAGAGAATAGTCAACACATACTTTGAATGAATGAATTGATGATGGGTTTACTCAGGAAATAGACTCTGTCCTTGAAAGCTTGTAGTGACCATAAATGAAATTCTAGAAAGTTTCCAAAGTGACAGTAATTGACATCATAGTAATGGGCTGTGCTTCAGTGGCTAAGTCATGTTCGACTCTTTGCAACCCCATGGACTGCCGCACTCCAGGCTTGCCTGTCCTTCGTATCTCCTTCAGTATTCATGAGTTTGCTAAACTCATGTCTATCGAGTCAGAGATGCTATCTAAATATCTCATCCTCTATCGTCCTCTTCTCCTCCTGCCCTCAATCTTTCCCAGCATCAAGGTCTTTTCCAATGAATATTCAGTCCTTCCAATGAATATTCAGAGTTGATTCCTTTAGAATTGACTGGTTTGATATCCTTGTTGTTGAAGGGATTCCCAAAAGTCTTCTCCAGCACTGCAGATCAAAAGCATCAATTCTTCAGTGCTCAGCCTTCTTTATGGTCAAACTCTCATATCTATGTATGACTATTGGAAAAACCATAGCTTTGACTAGATGGACCTTTGTCAGCAAAGTAATGTCTCTGCTTTTTAATATGCTGTCTAAGTTTATCATAGCTTTCTTTCTAAGAAGCAAGCATCTTTTAGTTTCATGACTCTAGTCACCATCTGCCGTGATTTTGGAGCCCCCCCCCCCAAAAAAAGTCTGTCACTGTTTCCCCTTCTATTTGCCATGAAGTGATAGGACTGGATGCCATAATCTTGTTTTCTGAATGTTGAGTTTTATGCCAGCTTTTTCATTCTCCTCTTTCTTAGTAATGGAAACTCCCCAACAAAGAATAGAATTATTCACAGAAGTTCCAAGGATACACATGAAAACATCAGAATGGGGTCAGGGTCAGAAAGGCTTCTGAGAACAGATTGATCTTGAACTAGACTTCAGAGAAGGAACAGTAAATCAGAATCTTCTATAAATGAATGTTAAAAGGTATTGATAGATTATCCATTTAATAATAATAGAAGTAACAGAATGGAATTGATGTAAAGGTGGAAAGAGAAGAACAAAAGCAAAAGAACATGAGTAGGAATAGAGACCATGCAAAGGGGTCAGAAAAATTCAGGTGCTCTTTTTAATCCCACGATCCTCTGCTGGCTCCCTGTCCTCCACTGGTAAACTTACCCACAGCCAAGCCAGTTTCCACCTGGGGGCTCCATGCAGCCGACACTTGGTGGCTAGTACTGTCTTAGACCAGATGCACAACCTCCATCTCACAACAATATTAAGTGTTGCTGCTTGCTCTGGGCCTGTTGCTCAGACAGCATACTTCTATGCTTAGGATCCGTGTTCTGGATATATGAATTGGTGACTTCTGTCAATGAGCTCATCTGGGCCTACAGATCAGCTTCCTGCTACCAGCTTCTCTGAGGGCCAGTATCCAGCTCTGCCTTTTCCGGGACTGTTTCTCCACCACGTTGATTGCTCAAGCCTCTGAAACTCACCTGGTTCCTCCTGGCATTCATCTACTCCCTGGGAAAGTTGCCACTTCATGATGCTGAGTTTCTGTCCTCATTCCAGCCCTGAACCTCTAGACTTGACCTCCATACCTGGACTAATGATACTGGCAGCACAAATCCTATATAAAATCACTTCCTAGCTAGAGTCCTTTACCACTTGGTCCTTAACACTTAGTGAACTCAGCTAGTCTCCTTTCTGCTCACTAGGTAGCCTGTACCACCAGCCCTGCCTGAGACTTCAAGTCTCCAAATTCTTTCATCACTTATCTCTAAAGTATAATCACTTACTCACACTTCGAGAGACTTGTTCACTGATTAAATATTCTTTAAGCACTTACTATGTGCCAGGCACTAGGAAATGGGGACAAACACGGAGGATCCAGTCTGAGGCAAAGACAGATAATCATTCAAATCACTTGATAGGTTGTCGCATCAGCATCTCCACCCCAAGCAATTACTTAGGCAATGAGATACTGACCCCTCATTTCGGGGTCCCCTGGGTCCGCTGAGATGACAGCTGAGCACCCTGCCCAGCAAAGGGACTACACTCAAAAAGACCAGAGGAAACCCTTCTCATTTTAAGGCTTCCCAGCTGTTTGTGTAGTTAAATGACAGCCATTAAGAGGTAAGCAGCCTGGTAATGGCTACCATTTCTTCTGCGCCTACAGGCCCCCCAGGCAAACTCCTGGAAGCACTAAAAAGAACAAAGGGGAGTGACCCAGCTCTGCATAAGAGAGTAAATACTACCTCAAATTCAGGTGCTCTTTTTAATCCCACGATCCTCTGCTGGCTCCCTGTCCTCCACTGGTAAACTTACCCACAGCCAAGCCAGTTTCCACCTGGGGGCTCCATGCAGCCGACACTTGGTGGCTAGTACTGTCCTTAGACCAGATGCACAACCTCCATCTCACAACAATATTAAGTGTTGCTGCTTGCTCTGGGCCTGTTGCTCAGACAGCATACTTCTATGCTTAGGATCCGTGTTCTGGATATATGAATTGGTGACTTCTGTCAATGAGCTCATCTGGGCCTACAGATCAGCTTCCTGCTACCAGCTTCTCTGAGGGCCAGTATCCAGCTCTGCCTTTTCCGGGACTGTTTCTCCACCACGTTGATTGCTCAAGCCTCTGAAACTCACCTGGTTCCTCCTGGCATTCATCTACTCCCTGGGAAGTTGCCACTTCATGATGCTGAGTTTCTGTCCTCATTCCAGCCCTGAACCTCTAGACTTGACCTCCATACCTGGACTAATGATACTGGCAGCACAAATCCTATATAAAATCACTTCCTAGCTAGAGTCCTTTACCACTTGGTCCTTAACACTTAGTGAACTCAGCTAGTCTCCTTTCTGCTCACTAGGTAGCCTGTACCACCAGCCCTGCCTGAGACTTCAAGTCTCCAAATTCTTTCATCACTTATCTCTAAAGTATAATCACTTACTCACACTTCGAGAGACTTGTTCACTGATTAAATATTCTTTAAGCACTTACTATGTGCCAGGCACTAGGAAATGGGGACAAACACGGAGGATCCAGTCTGAGGCAAAGACAGATAATCATTCAAATCACTTGATAGGTTGTCGCATCAGCATCTCCACCCCAAGCAATTACTTAGGCAATGAGATACTGACCCCTCATTTCGGGGTCCCCTGGGTCCGCTGAGATGACAGCTGAGCACCCTGCCCAGCAAAGGGACTACACTCAAAAAGACCAGAGGAAACCCTTCTCATTTTAAGGCTTCCCAGCTGTTTGTGTAGTTAAATGACAGCCATTAAGAGGTAAGCAGCCTGGTAATGGCTACCATTTCTTCTGCGCCTACAGGCCCCCCAGGCAAACTCCTGGAAGCACTAAAAAGAACAAAGGGGAGTGACCCAGCTCTGCATAAGAGAGTAAATACTACCTCCGCAGCAGTCCTGGGTCAGCTGGGCTGATCACTATGGAATCAGGAAATGTGACTCTTCCTTAAAAAGGATGTAGACAACCCTGTTTGGAGAAGTTGTGTGGGTCCTTTGGGGATGTGCAATGGCACCCCACTCCAGTACTTTTGCCTGGAAAATCCCATGGGCGGAGGAGCCTGGTAGGCTGCAGTCCATGGGGTCGCTAGAGTCGGACACGACTGAGCGACTTCACTTTCACTTTTCACTTTCATGCATTGGAGAAGGAAATGGCAACCCACTCCAGTGTTCTTGCCTGGGAATCCCAGGGACGGGGGAGCCTGGTGGGCTGCCGTCTATGGGGTCTCACAGAGTCGGACACGACTGAAGCGACTGAGCAGCAGCAGCAGCATAGGTCTGTAGACATGCTTGTCTCTCTTTCCAATAAGTACCCATCAGATCACCTGGAAGGCGAAGGCATGAAGTGAGCCTTTCAGTTCAGGGGGAAGCTGTCATGGGGCCTGACAGCAGAGAGCTGTCACCTGTCTGATGGTCCTGAGGAAGCCCCCATGCTTGATTCTCAAACAAGACCTCAGTTTGGGACGTGAGCTGTGGGCAATCATTGTAGCCCAGTGGCGAAGGCATGGGTTCTACTGAGGGCCTGCCCAGTCCCTCTGGGTAAGGGTGATCATCTCTAAATCTGTGTGGGGGCCCACAGATGAGATCTGATGGTGGAGGTACTCTCTGTGGAGATGGGGGCTGTGCAGGGCTCCAGCCTGAGGACCATGAAACATTCTTAAGCACTGGAGTGAACCCACAAGTGGATGTCCTATGAAAGCTTATGTAAGCTTTCCTGTTGAAATAAAATTCATCTTTTTGGTGGCAAGCCAAGACAAATTTAAACACAAAAATTTTCTCTGCCCAGGTGGGCCTCTTCCCTCCCTTCAGTGTGTGTTGTTCATCTGCATTCACCAGACTTCCTTAGGACACGACATGCCTTCTTAATCTTACAGAGTCACGGTGACCCACAACTCAACTCCGTAACTCCTTAGGAGCCTACTTTCCTCATTAATCTTCTAAGAGATCATAATGACACACTACTCACTTAGTACGTGTCAATCTGAATTGTGTAAACTACTAATAAGTCATATGACACACAGCCATTTGTTTCCAAAACTTAGATAACTGTGCTTTGATCTTTAACAGGAAGAACAGTCCTGAGAGCTTCCTGAAAGACTGTCTCCCAAGTTATAATCCTCAAGTGGCTCAAATAAAATTTTCCATTTCTTTCTTACATAGAATCTAGATTAATTTTTTTCATTGATAGTCACTTGGACTACAGAACAGTCCTATGGGAACTGCAGCCAGTGGAAATGGGAGCAGTAAGAAGGTACAGGCAAGACAAAGAAGCAGCAGCCTCAGGAATACACAATGAACCACTCCTTCCTTCCCAAATATTCCCACCAAAGATACTCTGTTCAAGAGAACTATATACATGTATGTTACTCAACATAGTGTGATCTCTGTGAAATGCTGTGTTTTGCAATGTGTGGTACACACACTATTGTCTCTAATGACATATACTGAAAGAGTGCTTAACACAGCCAGGTGCTTGAATGCCTTCCTACGGTGGTATCTGTGTGAAACTGTTTAGAATCACCATACTTCAGTAAGGGACACACAATGAAACCATTTCTCATAGAGGTGCATGTGTACTCAGTTATGTCTGACTCTTTGCAACTCATTGGACTATAACCTGCCAGGCTCCTGTGTCCATGCGATTCTCCATGCAAGAATACTGGAGTGGGTTGCAATTTCCTCCTCCAGGGGATCTTTCGGACCCAAGGCTGGAAACTCTGTCTCCTATATCTCCTGCATTGGCAGGCATATTCTTTATCACTGAGCCACCTGGAAGCCTCTTTCACAGAGCTAGGCATAGAAACGATTCATTCTGGTAAAATCTCTGTGATACCCTGTGTTTCATAGGATATTACTTTTTTTCCATGTACTACTCTATTTGAAGATAAGTGTTGAAACTCTGTTACAGAGCTCAGGGCACATATTAGTGTGTATGATGATATCTCTGTGGAGTGAGTCATGTGAGGTATGTGTATGACTTTGTTTCATGATTTGTGTTAAAATGTTTTGTTTAACCACCAGAAGCAGACGACCTGTGAAGGGACGAACTCTCACTTGAGGGAGGTGAAGACACACAGAGAGGCCTGTGGTCACATCTGCCATGGTCCTGGTATAGGAGCCATCCCTAAAGACTGGACCCTGAAACTGGACCAAAAGGAATGAATAAGAAAAGAACCTGTTTATTGGGCACTTGCTATGTGCCAGGCTTTACATGATCAAACCCATTTAACTCTCACAGAAGGCATCTGTGTGTCATATGGCACAACGGAGAAACTGAGGCATAGAAAATATAGGTAGCTCTCCTAGATTCTGAAGCTGAAGAACTTGCCCTTGCCACCACGATGCTACACTGCCTATTGAAATTAAATTGCACAGAGGTGGAAAAGGAGTATTGGGGAAGAACAAACAAGGTCCAAAGGAGAGAGTCTGAGGTGTGTTCAAGGAACTGAAGGAAGGTTGGCATCACTCAAAGCCATGCAGTTCATGGGAGAAGGTTTGGGTTTATCTTGGTGTAACTAG
>SJXQ01009721.1:166284-300724 GCA_006408695.1 Aepyceros melampus
ACCCAGGACTGATCTCCTTTAGAATGGACTGATTGGATCTCCTTGCAGTCCAAGGGACTCTCAAGAGTCTTCTCCAACACCACAGTTCAAAAGTGTCAATTCTTCGGTGCTCAGCTTTCTTTACAGTCCAATTCTCATGTCCACACATGACCACTGGAAAAACCATAGCCTTGACTAGACGGACCTTTGTTGGCAAAGTAATGTCTCTGCTTTTGAATATGCTGTCTATGTTGGTCATAACTTTCCTTCCAAGGAGTAAGCATCTTTTAATTTCATGGCTGCAATCACCATCTGCAATGATTTTGGAGCTCCCCAAAATAAAGTCTGACACTGTTTCCACTGTTTCTCCATCTATTTCCCATGAAGTGATGGGACCAGATGCCATGATCTTCATTTTCTGAAAGTTGAGCTCCTGAGATTTCAAGACTAATTTGTGGCCATAGCATAACACAGGCCATACTAATGCCAAAGAGAGTTAAAGTGATAGGAGGGTCTAGGACAGAGCTTTGAGAACCAGAGGAACACTGGGCAACAAAAATTGTGCAGAAGGACTTCCCTGGTGGTCCAGTGGTTAAGACTTCACCTTCCAATGCAAGCAGTGCAGGTTTAATCCCCGGTCAGGGAGCTTCCCTGGTGGCTCAGAGGTTAAAGCGTCTTCTGCCTGCAATGTGGGAGACCTGGGTTTGATCCCTGGGTCAGGAAGATTCCTCTGGAGAAGGAAATGGCAACCCACTCCAGTATTCTTGCCTGGAGAATCCCATGGACAGAGGGGCTGGTGGGCTACAGTCCACAGGGTGGTAAAGAGTCAGATACAGCTTCACTTTCACTTTCACTGTCAGGGAGCTAAGGAGCCACATGCCTCCTGGCCGAAAAACCAGAACATAAAACAGAAGCAACAATGTAACAAATTCAATAAAGACTTTCAAAATGGTTCACATCAAAGAAGTCTTTAAACAATAATAAAATTTAAGAGAAATTGTGCAGCACCTGCCAAAATGGTAGAAAAAGAACTAAGATCATGGTAGACTCTGAAAGCAAAGTTATTGAGACAGTAAAGCATGAAGGCATGCTCAAAAGCCATGGAAGTTCTGCTGAAAGGTAAAAATCAGATGAGGGCAGAGGGGTATCTGTTGGATCCCACAACATTCCAGCCCTTGGCAACCCTGAAAAAACTGGAATGATTTAAAGAACGAATTGGAGGGGAGGAGTCATGTATAATATGTACAGCTTATTCATGCATTTGTTATATTACAACAAATAAATGAGGCAATAGTTGGAGGAGCATGTGGGGTCTACAAGGGCTTTTAGGTTTTGTTTTTAGATGAGAAACACTTGAGAATATTCAAATTCTGGTAGACCCAAGCAGTAATGAATACTATGCATACAGGTCACTGGCTAAGCACTTTTTGTGGATGGTCTCATTGAAGGCTCACAGCAACCCAATAAGGTGGTGCTTATTCACATTCGATAACTGATGACAGTTTGAGGTCATGGTGGCACTGATTAAGAGACTGGCCCAGGATCCCCACAGTTAGTAAGTGACAGAGTCAGTGTGTGAACTCAGGTGGTAAGAGCCCTTGCATTTACTCCCTTTGCTCTAGAGACAAAGAGGTTAAAGATAAAGGTGATAGGTTGATCCAAGGCTTCCTAAAGATCCAGAGTAGGCAGGCAGTAGAGGTACCACACCTCTCTTTGGAAACAGCAAGTGTTGGGGAGAGGGAGGGATAGATGCTGTCAAACATGTGAATGGGGTGGTGAACTGTTGACAGAGACCATTTGCTGATGGTATCTATTTGCCTGCAATGCAAGAGGCTAGGTCATATATCAAGAATGAAAGGGTTAAGTGGGGCACAGCCCTGGAGGAAGGCTGAAAAGATCTGAAACAGTGGGTACAGCAAGTGAAGGAGTAAGCTGTATTAAAGACCCACTTGAGGTTGGTAATGATGAATTCAAAGTGAAACCAGCTTGCCTTGTTGCATGAAGTCTTCCAGCAGTAAGCAGCTATGGATAGAATAATAGCAGCTAACTTAATTGAATGCTTAGCATGTGTCAGGCATTGTGCTAACTACTTTGCACATGTTACCTTATTAAATATGCTCAATAATTATGAAATAGGCTCAAGTGCTGGTTTGAAGAATGTGCTAGCTCATATTATTTCAGGTGCAGCTAGACTGTTTCTTTCTCTCACATCCCTACATCATCAGCCGTCAAGTGCTGTTGACTCTTCCTCACCATTTCTGGGTCTTGTGTCCTCTCCCCTTCATTACTGGTGGCACTCCTCCAGCCAGGCACTCTGACCTCAAGCCTGAATGACCACTAACCTCCTCATTAGCCTTCTCCTTTCCAGTCTTGGCCTTCTTGTGCACATCTTTCACATGGCTACAAGGATAATCTCTCTTAAGGAGAATTTTTATTAGGTTCCTCCATAGGCTCAAGAACCCATAATGGCTTCCCACAACATCTTGAATCAATTCTCAATTCCTCAGATTAAGATTTAAGACCCTCCATCAACTAGCCTCTCTATTTTTCACCAGTGTTATTCATTACTCCATGCTATTTTCTGCATGAAGGTGTGTAAAAGCAGAGATCCCTCATGACTGTGAATCTTAGGGGCTCCATGCTTTTATCAGGTTTTATGGCTGCGATACACACTTGTATGTGAAAATACTCACTAATTTGAGGAATCTTGCCTGGATCTTTCTCCTAAGTTTCAGTTTGATACATCTCAGGATGTTTAGGCATCTACAACTCAGTGTCCACACCTGACCTCCTGTCCCTGAAACCCTTCTGCTGGCCCCAGCCTAGTACAGTTATATCCTCAAGTCAGCCAGTGACACCGCCATCCACTCAGTTGCTCAAATTAGAAATATGCAAATCACCCTTGACTCCTATTTCATTATGTCTGAGGTATTATATACATAAAGTGAAAACAATTTATATATAAAGCTCAATGAATATTTACATATATAAACACTATATAACCACCATCTGTATCAAGATATGGACTATTTGTAGTACCTAGAAAGCTCCCTAGTGCCCCTTCCCAACATCCAAAGATAACCACGAGTCTGACTCCATCACATTTGATTAGTTTTCCCAGCTCACATGAGTGGGTTCACACTGTAGGTACTCTTTTGTCTTTCACTGACATTCTATCCTTGAGAATCATCCACATTATTGCTTTTATCAATAGCTTGTTCTTTGTATTGCTCAGTAGTGTTCCATTGTATGTCTATTATCCAAATGTATTTATCCATTCCACTGTGGATAGACATCTGGGTTGTTTGTGGACATTTGGTACTTTTGTGAATAACAACGATGTGAACATTTTTTACAAGTTTTGGTAAGCACAGCCATTCATTTATCCCAGGTGTATATCCAGAAGTGGAACCACTGAGTCTCAAAATAGATATGTTTACCTTTAGTAGATGCTGTCAAACAATTTTCCAAAGTGCTTGTACCAATTTACACTTCTACAGAAGTATATGAGAGGGGTAATTGTTTCACATTCTTATGAACATTCTGCTATTGTAGCCATTTTAACCATTCTGGTAGGTGGGTAGTGGTATCTCATTGTGATTTTAATGCATATTTGCCTAATGACTAATAAAGCTGAGCACCTTTTCATGTTTTTATTGGCCATTTGAAAGTCTTCTTGTTAAGTGATTATTCAACTCTTTTACCCAAACTTTAAATTGGGTTGCCTTTTTTTCTTGATATGTAGAATTTCTTTGTATATTCAGACATGAATTATCCAGTAGACATAGGTATGTGGGTGTCTTCTAGTCTTTTGCTCACCTTTTCACTCTCTGAATGGCATCTCTGGATGAATAGAAGTCTTAACATTAACGAAATCAATATATCAATCTTTCATTTTATAGCTTTTTAATGTATGTCACATTTAAGATATGCTTGCCTACCTGCATCTTCATTTTGACTTCTCCCTCTCCTTCAACTCAACAACTAGTACCAATTCCTCCATAAACCACGCCTCCAAAATAAATTCCAATATGTTCAGTATTTTCTACATCTACTGCTATCATCCCAGGTCGAGCACCATATCTCTCACCTAAGCTACTGCACCAATTTCCTAACTAGATTTCCTACTATGAGAATCCTTTCCAATCCATTCTGTACACTAGCCATAATGATATTTCTGAAACACCACTCTGACCATGTCTCTTCCTTGCTGAAAACCCATGAATGCCTCTCCATTTCTCCTGGAGTCTTCTAGGCTATGTTTTTTCATCCTTCTTTTGTTTCATCTAATGCCATTCTACCAACCGTATTCTCCCAGCTCTTTAACTTACTATGGTGATATAGTGATTTTTTTAGTTCCTTGAATGTGCCATGTACTTTCTTGCTTTGAGACCTTTGTTCATGCTGCTTTGCCTTTCTGGAATATCTTCCATCAATACTCTATATTATGTGTTTAGTCGCTTAGACTCTTTGTGACCCCATGGACTATAGCCCACCAGACTCCTCTGTCCATGGGGATTCTCCAGGCAAGAATACTGAAGTGGGTTGGCCATGCCCTCATCCAGGGGATCTTCCCAACCCAGGGATCAAACCCAGGTCTCCCCTATTGCAGGTGGATTCTTTACCATCTGAGCCACCAGGGAAGCCCTCAATACTCTACCAAAACTGAACTAATCTACTCATCCTTAATAGATAGATTACCATAGGATTCAACTTCTCTGAATACTCCTTGAGCCACCAAGAGTGGGCCTGATGTTCCTTCTAAAGGATCTCATAAAACTTAATGCATACCCTCATCACACTGCATTGTAAACAACAGCTTATATGTCTGTCTCCTTCACCAGACAGTGAGCACCTTAATGGCAAGGACTCTGTCATTCTTTCTGTATCCTCAGCTCTGACCATAGTGTCTGACACATCATAAATGAGAAAGGAAAGAAAGAGAAAGAAAGAAAGAGATGCGGAGGGTCATAAAGATGGAGGGAGGGAGGAAGGAAGAAAGAGACAGATAGGTCCATACCTAGGTGGTATTCTCCAGTTTGCAGTATGGTCCTGTGCCTTGCTAAGCTACAGATCCCAATCATTGTCTCTAGGGAATCCAACAACGTTTTCTTAAAGCTGAGAGGAAACAAATGTGACCTTAACCCCCAAAACTCCAGGGAACGACTAAAGGCTCTTTTAGAAAGCACTTATTGATATAGAAAATCAAGGGTGAAACTGGCCGAAGATAGAGAGTGAATTGCTGGAGAATATTTCTGAAAGTGCTAAGGATACTAGATAATTCCATAAAGGAGCCAACTCAGGGAATAGAGAGAAGAGGGCAAACACAGATGATGTTCTGTTTGGAGAAATGTCAGAACATGGTGGACAGATGGGATGTGAGGAACAAAGCATACTTAAGAGCCAAAAGTTACTTACCAAAGAAAATTTGCTTCTTTCTCCCACCAAGAAGTCTGTTTCTTTAACTGTTAGATAGCCCATAATTTAGTTCTCATGGGAGACAAAACAATGCAGCTCTGGGCCTTGTCGACAGGATGAAACCAATGAGTCACTGGCCTTGAGGGGAGCAATGTCTGAAATGACAGTGCCTCAGCATAGCAACCTCAGAATACCAGAGGAATACCTTTAGTCACATGAACTCCTTTCTGTGAAGGTCCATAGCTGGGAGTGTAAAACATAATGGAACTGAAAACTGATTGCCAGCCTCCCTCACTATTAATGCTGCACTCCATTCGCTTGTCCAGTTCCACAAATATTTACCCATCACTTACTATGAGCTGAGCACTGATTTAAATTATATAGATACCACATCAAACAAGATAAAGTCTTATGGAACTAACATTTAGGTATACCAAAATAAGCCCCCTAAAACACCAAGTAAACTCAAAAGATTATTTTAAGGATAATAAATACTTTGAGGAAAATAAATAGTGAATCATGATGTTTTCAGATATATCTAGCAGAAACACAAATGATTAAAACAGTGAAATCATGTATTATCTCATGTCACAGGAAACCCAGAGCTAAGACAGGCTCCAAGGTTGTTTCATCGATGGCGCAACAATACCATCAAGGATCTGCGTAGTCTCCATCTCTGCTCTATCATTTTAAGACTGGCTTCATTCTCTGGCTTGGAAGCAGGATGCTGCTCCAGTTCTAAGTATCAACAAGAGATGGGACAATGTCCAGGAGAGTGAGACATCCTTCTGCTGGGCCCCTCACAAGAACAGAGAAAGCTTTATTGTGCTGCTAATGAAGCCTGGTGAAGCTTTGGATCCTTCATGGGCACCAATTCTTTTCAAAGCCCTGGGGAGGGCCTAGTAATGTGTTCACATGGTCGTAGGTTTTTGTAAAATTTTAAAAGATAAGAGATTTTAACCACTTTAAATGAAGTCCTCTGTCTCCTTCCACTCACATCCCTTCTGTCCCACTTTCCCTTATGACAGGTGGCACTGGAATGGCCATGGGAATTTTGGGGATCCTGCTAAGGGAGAGCTGAGTTGTTGATACATTTAGTATGGATTGAGTGATACAGTTTTATGTTTTCTCAGTTACTTTTGCACATACTTAACTTATCCCACTGACCACTGAAGTGCCTTACATTGTATCATGAAATGAAGGTGTTCGACAAAAATCATACCATGGTATTTTAGGTCCTACCAAGCCCAGCCCCAGAAACATGTGGATTTTAAAGAATAAACAAGGCATATTCAGAGCTAGAAGCTAGTCTGTGGAAAACTCTTCCAACCCTCAAAAATGTAAAATTATAAGGGAAAACTTGGGTTTTCATTTAAAACTAACAAAAAGGAAGTTCTCATTCATAAGCATGATCACTAATTATAAACACCCAATGAAAAACCTTGGATTTCTTGATATTCCACTTAATGAAGAAGAATGAAACACATAGGCATATAGGAAAATATTTAAGTACATTTTTTTGACTTGCCATGAAATTAGGACACTGAAAAAGAAAATATAAAACTTGATTTGCCACTACTAGGACATTCCACAAACAGGTGCATGAATGTGATCAGTTCATAGTGACCTCTGCCCAAGAAAACCTGGCAAGTCTTTCATCATATATGAAAGAAACTTGATAAAGGTTTTCTCCAAATATGACAGTTCTAAAAATCTATTTGATGTTACTAACATCAAGCAGTGATGCTGAAAGCATTGTTTCTAAATTACCAATGATGAGAAATAAAAATTTCTTCACATTAGAGGGAATAGTTCATCTTTGCAAAGAAAATATTATACAACCATTATCCTTAAAAGAGGTGATCAAAGAATATTCAGAAAAAAAAATTAGAGTAATCTGCTGGGTAGTTGTTCTGCTAATCTTGTGAGGTCAGATTTCACAAAGTCCTTAACTTGTGATGTATTGTCTCATCTAAATATCAAGTTTTAGAAATAATTTTATATTTGCAATTTTGTATTGTTTTTCACAACGAATACCCACCTCAAACTATGATAGCTGCAATTCCCACACCACCTGAGTGTGCTACGCGAATGAGAGGACCACTTTCCCAGAGTCCTGTGGTAGGCTTGTCCTCATGTCTCATCCTATCCATCTTTTCTCATACGTATCCTCTACCCACTCAGGAGAATGTCCCAGGAGAAAACCTTACAACCATAGTGATTGGTCTCATTTGAAGCTAATGGTCCTCACCTTACATGAACTCTTAATGTTGCCTGGCAATCATATTTTCTTAGTCCAGATTCTCTTCCATTGTCCTGGAAAATTCTTTTATAGCTTCCTTTCTTTCCTCATACCTCCCACTCTTCTTCCCTGAGCCCCATCTTGGCTGGTGACCTTGCTTCCTATTTCAATGAGAAAACAGAAGAGGCTTTCCACAAGCTCCCACCTATTAATACTTGCATTTTCACCCAGATCCTCTGCTCAGATACTATGAATGGAGTGTGCAGTAGACTTTATCCCCTCTCACAAACCAAAAACTTTGTTCCCACGAATTTCTCCTCTCTCCTCCATCTCAAGTTCTCCTCTCTTGGATCATTCTTATTAGTATAAGAATATGTTGTTATTTCTCCCATCTGACAAAAAAGTTTAAAACCTAAACCTTCTTTTGACTCTAATTTCCCCTCCATGCATGTGTGCTCAGTCATGTCCAACTCTCTGAGATCCCCACGAACTGTGTAGCCTGCCAGGCTCTTCTGTCCATGGAATTTTCTGGGCAAGGATACTGGAGTGGGTTGCCATTTCCTACTCCAGGGGATCTTCCCGACCCAGGGATTGAACCTGCGTCTCCTGCATTGGCAGATGGGTTCTTTACCACTGCACCTCCTGGGAAGCCGATTTCCCCTCCAGGTACTACCAAATTTCTCTCCTTCCTTTTTCAGTGAAATGTCTGAAAGACTAGGCTATGCTCCTAGTCTTCAGTTTCTCTTCCATCACTTCTCTTTCTCATTCCTTCCAATCAAACTCACCCTACCTGTAACCCAAATGGTCGTCAAGCTCAACAGTGACTTCTATGTGAGTAAATTTGATGATCATTTTGCCATTTCCATTTGACTTGACCTTTCGGTACCATTTGAAACAATTGATCATGTTGTCCTCCTGTAAACACTTTCTTCACTCGACCTGCAGGAGCTCATATTAGTTTTCTTTCTACCTTTCTAATCATCTTTCCTGTTGCCTTTGATCATTTTCATTTCCTGTACATCTGAGCTTAAGGGCTCATTTTTTAGTCCTTTTCTCTTCTCCATCAAGTCAGTGTCATGGTCCTATCAGCTAGTCTCAAGTTTAAATCATCACCTAAATGCTAGTGGCTCTCAAATTTATATCTCCAATCTGGATCCTTAGAATCTCTGTAACCAATTGCTATTTGACATCTCCTCCTATATATGTCTGAGAGGCATTTCAAGCTTAAATGTCTGAAACGGAACTGCTGACCACCCCAGCCCATCCCCCCCCAAACCCAGCCTATGGTGCCATAAGTCTGTTTGGACATTATTTTGTTTGTGATACAAAAATATATTAAACTAGATGGCTTACAAACAACAAACATTTACATCTCACAGTCTGAAGACTTCCAGGATTATGATGCTGGCAGATTCAGTGTCTGCTGAGACCCACTTCCTCATATACGGCTGACTTTTCACTATAACCTCACATAGCTGAGGGGCAACAGATAGGACTCTGTGGCATCTTTTATCAGGGCACTGATCCCAATCATGAGAACTGTGCCCTCATGACTTAATCATCTCCCAAAGGCCCCATTCCTAATACCATGACCTGGAGCCCCACCTGGGATTTCAACATTTACATTTTTGAGGGGGATACAAGCATTTAGACCATTGCAGCTTCCATCTGCCTCATCCAGTTACTGACAGCAAAATAATCTTGGTATCATCATTGACTTTTCTCTTTTGTTTATTACCTCACATTCAATATATCAGGAAATTCTATCAGCTATACCTTAAAATGGGGTTTCCCATGTAGCAGTGGTGGTAAAGAACCTGCCTGCCAATGAAGGAGACATAAGAGACACTGGTTTGACCTCTGGTCAGGTAGACCCCCTCGAGGAGGGCATGGCAACCCACTCTAGTATTCTTGCCTGAAAAATTCCATGGATGAAGGGGCCTGGTGGGCTACAGTCCATTGTATAGCAAAGAGACAGACATGACTGAAGTGACTTAGCATGCACAGATGCACACCTTGAAATATATCCAGAATCTACAACTTCTTACTTTTTTACTGTCACCACAGTCATCATCTCTGACCTGGATTATTACAATAAACTTCCAGTCACTCACCGTATTTTAGCCCTTGCTCCTTGCCTCTTCCCCTTACTAAAATGTAAGCTTCATGAGGGCAGATATTTTTATTTGTTTTGTTCATTGCTATATCCCCAGGACATAGGACAGTGTGCATAAAATACCTGTTGAATGAAAAATGAGTTTTCCAGAGTTGGTTCACATGCCCGTTCCACAGTCAATCGCTGGCAAGTAAAATGCAGTAAGCTATAGAACAGCATGCCCATCCCTGGGCCTCTTCCCTTAAGACTCAGAGGGGTAAATACATGAACAAAATCAGTGTCCTCTTAAGAAGGAAGTGGCGGGGGGGAGCTTCACACTGTGTAGGCAACAGACAGTGGGTAAGGGCAGAGTAATAGGGAGGGTGCTTTACATAAGGTAAAATGCTGGAGAGGGTGAAAAGAAAAAGGAGCCCTCCTGCACTGGTGATGGGAGTGATGCAACCACTATGGAGAAAGGTGTGAGCTAGTGGCGGGTATCTCTGCCCTCTACCTGTTACTGAGCAGAAACTCTCAGGTCACCAGTCATGTGACTAAAGTCCCTCAGAGTCATGCAATGCAGTGGCCCTGCCCGAGGTCCCAGCTTCTCTTACGTGCACCTCTTCTGTCCTCTCATAGCCTGGACCTACTGTTCTAGGTAGCTCCAGAACATTCTACATGACTTCTGATTTGCCTTCCCCCATCTGCTAGAAGTCGAGCACCTCCTGGGAAGTTTTCCTGCCTCTTTTTCCTCCTTCACATCACTGGTGCCTTTACAGTTTGTGACACACAGGAAGTTGCCAGTATTTTGTAAGCAAAAGATGGGTAGATTCTCTGGGTGGTAAAGGCCAGGGTTGTCTCCTTTCGGTAGCCACAGAATAACTACTCAATAAATGTTCATTTCACTGAATCCCACTGTCCATCCTGAAGGAATCAGTCCTGAATATTCATTGGAAACACTGATGCTGAAGCTGAAACTCCAATACTTTGGCCACTTGATGCAAAGAACTGACTCATTTGAAAAGACCCTGATGCTGGGAAAGATTGAAGTTGGGAAGAAAAGGGGACAACAGAGGATGAGATGGTGGGATGGCATCACCCACCATCTTGAGTTTGAGCAAGCTCCGGGAGCCGGTGAAGGACAGTGAGGCCTGGCGTGATGCAGTCCGTGGGGTTACAGAGTTGGACAGGACTGACTGAATGAACTGACTGAGTGATTTTAGGAAAAGAGAGAAAGGTGGACACAGACATAGAGACAAATGGGAGAAGGTCATATGACAATGGAGGCAGTGAGGGGAATGATGCAGTTTTAAGCCAGGGAATGACAAAGATTGCCAGGAACCACTGTAAGCTAGGAAGAAGAGAGGAAATATTCACTTCTTGAGTGAAGGATTGTTGCTAAAGGTGAAGCTCTAATCCTTTGGCCACCTGATGCAAAGAGCTGACTCCTTGGAAAAGACCCTGATGCTGGGAAAGACTGAGGGCAGGAGGAGAAAGGGATGAGAGAGGATGAAAAGTTTGGATGGCATCATCAACTCAATGGACATGAGTTTGAGCAAACTCTGGGAAATAATGAAGGACAAGGGAAGCCTGGCATGTTGCAATGGGGTCTTGAAGAGTCAAATACAATTGAGTGACTGAACAAAAACAAAAGTCTTTAGAGGAAGCTTAGCTCTACTGCACCCTTGACTTGGGACTTCTGGCTTCCAGAACCATGAAAGAATACACTTTTGTTGTAAACCATCAAGTTTGTGACACTTGGTTATAGACTCTACAGAAAACAAATACAATTCCTTCTCAAGATTTTAAAGAAGTAGAAAGGAAACAAAGAATAACCAAGAAGTAGGGTGGGAGTGCATTTGGAAGAGCTATGGGTTAGGCAGTCACATGACCCAGACTCGAGTCTGACTCTCTGTAATGTGTGATCCTATACTGTGTAAAACTGTTTTCTCACCTATAAAATGGGAAGATAAAACTGCCTGGCCAGCTTACCTTACAAGGGTATTATTATTATTGTCTGTTATCTAGCCTGAATATCAAATGAAATAACACATGGAAGACATTTGAAATTTGTAAAATCAATCCAAATGTGAGGTGTTAGTCTTTGATTTAAATACATTTAAATTAGATTTAAATAAATCCAGTGAATTTGGCTTGTTAAAAACAGCATTTTACAAAAACTAAAAATTGGAGAATGTAAGTCCACTATGAGAGACAGGAGCCCTGGTGTTCTGATTAAGAGGAAGGAAAAATATTTAATTGGTCCCAGGTGGATTCACATGTTGCATACCGAAACATTTCTTGTTATTGTTCTTTTGTTAACAATTCAGGATGTGAAAAATTAAGCCTATCCATTTTTTAAAGTATCTGAAATAATTCTTTCACTCCCTTGGCATTATCAGAGGAGAGTGAATTACTACTACCTATAAAAGAGTTTCATTTTCTATAAAACATATCTTTTTTTCCAAATTTAAGTGACACCCTCACACAGGTCATTCATTTTTAGTGAGTTTTACTCACCACCAACATTAAGAATACACATAGAAAAGATCTCATTAGTATAAATTTTCAAGTCTTAAAATAAAACACAAAACAGAAAATGACTCATAATTGGCTAAAGGTGACCCTTAAATATACCCCAAAATGGAAAGTTGAATTATTTTCCTAAATGACAAAGAGGGAAGAGATCTAGCCCATTTCTATCCTCAAGCTCAGTTCCTTGAACAACCCCACTCATCACATATGCATACAAAAGAGCAGGGAAGAAAACCCTTTAATGTAGGGACTAAAAATAGATAGCAATTGCTTCAAGATCTGCTGACACTACCTGTTCCCTGTGATGCTGAAGGACTCATGTTTTTGAGGACAAAGACTTCCAGGTACTTTCTATATATAGTATGTCATCTTGGCGGTGATGACAAGATATCACAAACCAAACCACTACAGAGCTTTTTTTCCCCACTACTCAAGACTATTCAACTGTTAATTAATAACTGGGATGACAGAAGATACGTGTTTGAATAGAATAAGCATCAAATAAATGTTTGTTGCTGTTATTGACACACTCAAACTGGCAACGCAAAGATGTTTAGTGTACATTCCAAAACTCATATTCTCCCTGCTTGGATCACCTTTCATAAACAATGATGATGATGACTACAATGATGAGGATGAAGATGGTGATCAAAATAATAGCTAATAATTGCTGAGCTGACTCTTTGGTAAAGATCCTGATGCTGGGAAAGATTGAGGGCAGGAGGAGAAGGGGCCGACAGAGGATGAGATGGTTGGATGGCATCACCAACTGATGGACATGAGTTTGAGCAAGCTCCAGGAGTCGGTGAAGGATAGTGAGGCCTGGTGTGCTGCAGTCCATGGGTCGCAAAGAGTTGGACATGACTGAGCGACTGAACAACAATTGCTGAGGGCCTGTTATGTGTCAAAAGCTGCACTAGAGATTTCCTGTGTCTTTTATATTGACTTCAATTCAATGTAAGAAGATGAACACTCAATACCACTAGGGCTCTGAAATTCTATGTGACTGCCTCAGTGTCACACAGCCCAGACAACAGCCCAGGTCTGTGTGTGTCCCAAATCCATAGTGCTTTCAACTAGACAACTTCTGTGACCATTTGTGCTTTTTTGAAAAATTTATTTATAACAAGATGAAAAAAAATATTCACCATTTTTGGTAACTTTGTTTGCTCATATCCATGCTCATAAAATGATGTCATTTTCATTATACAGATGAGGGAATTGAAGGTCAGAAAGACTAAGTAACCAGACCCACACTACAGACCTAAAAAGTGGAAGCAGCTGGAGCTATACCTGGATCCCTCTCCAATGTCTGTATTTTTACTGACTAATCTCATTTCAAAAAGAAAAAACAGTGAACTGTTCATTCTCACCTCTCCCTCCCTCTGTCTTCCTATTACCGGAGCAGACATCTAAGCTACCAAAACAAAAGGAAAACAGATAGCTAGGAAATGGTCAATATCCCAATCCAGGCCTGCCCTGGTTCTAGATATCCCAGCATGAGGGTAAACATTTCAAGAGAAGATACTAGCCAAACCCTTAGAAAGAGCTGTCCTGAGAAGATGTGTGGAGGTAAAGGGTATATCAAGGAGAGCCAAAGACCATAAGAGAAGCTAGTGAAGCTCTCTCCCTGCCCTCTGAGCATGCCCTGCTCTGCTAAGTGTTCAGTCGTGTCCGACTCTTTGCGACCCCATGGACTGTTGCCCGCCAGGCTCCTCTGTCCATGGAATTCTCCAGCCAAGGATACTGGAATGGGTTGCCATTCCCTTCTCTAGAGGATCTCCCCAACCCAGGATCGAACCCAAGTCTTCCACATTGCAGGAGGTTTCACAGCATAGTGGCTGCCAAATGACCAAAGCCAAACAGATTCTTCCAGAAGGAAGTGGCAAAAAGTAACCAGAGGGGCTTAGTTACTACAGTAATGTGACAGCAACTTAGCACGTATGCATGCAATGCATGTAAAGAAATCACAGTGTTTTGAACATAATAAGTACTAAATAAATATCAGTTATTATGACTAATTAAATGACTACATTAGGCTGGTCATATGAAATTACCATTTTTATAGGTCAAACAGTCAAATATTGCCAATTCCATATTATTCAATCTAATATATATATATATAAACAATGAAGACCTAATGTTCATTTATAAAGAGCTCTACAATATTTAAAAAAAAAAAAAAACGGTAAGGAACTGAGCAAAAAATACAACCAGGCAGTACACATTTTAAATGGCAAATAAATGTATGAAAGCTGCTGCATCTTACCAATAATAAAAATATTGGATTGGCCAAAAAATTTTGTTTGCATTTTTCCACAGGATACTATGGGAAACCTTAACAAACTTTTTGATCAACTCAATATATAAATTCAAAGAACAATAAGATATTTATACTTACATCAGTGTTCATTGTTGACATTATATAAAGTACATGCAAAGCTATAGGTCTGCAGGCATTCGCACATACTATTGGCTCTGTGCTATGCTTAGTCACTCAGTTGTGTCCAACTCTTTGTGACCCCATGAACTGTAGCCCACCAGGCTCCTTTGTCCATAGGATTCTCCAGGCAAGAATACTGGAGTGGGTTGCCATTTCCTTCTCCAATTGGCTCCATAGTACAGTGGTTAAAAAAGCATGGATTTCAAGAATCAACATGCCTCGATCTGAATCCCAATTTTATCAGAAAGCTATCTGTGTGAACTTGGTCAGATAATCATATCTTTTTTCACCTCACTTTCTTCTTGCAATAAAGTGAGGATGATAACTGGCTCTATCTCATAGTAGTCTGTGAAGATGAAATAATTTCATTTCATGAAGCACTTAGAATAGGATCTGGCTTACAGTAAGTACTGTGTAGGGGTTTTTCTAAAATTGTCATTATTGTTATTGTTGGTGGAATTAAGTCACTGACCCACTTCCCAAGGCCCCAAATCTGAAAGTCACTCTAGATAACATCCATCTCCAAATGATTAAATTATTCCACTCAGTGTAAAATTACTGAAAAAATGCATTCATATCTATATTTCCATCATGACTGCCATTCAGGCTTTCAAAAAAAATCTCATCATCATCCCATAATTTCATAATTACATTCAATTTTCCCTGTATCTCCCCTGCCCACTAATTCTTTTTTCCATTCTACTACCTAGGTTTTCTTTCTTAAACCCCGCATGGACTACAAGCTTCCCTGGTGGCTCAGTGGTAAAGAATCCACCTGCCAATGCAGGAGATGAGGGTTCGATCCCTAGGTCAGGAAGATCTCCTGAGGAGGAAATGGCAATCCACTCCAGTATTCTTGCCTGGGAAATCCCACGGACAGAAGAACCTGGGGGCTACAGTCCATGGACTCTCAAAAGAGTCAGACACGACTGAGTGACTTTTCTATTTCTGCTTTAGAGAAGATGGAATTCCCTTATAGAAACTCAGCCAAAATCCATCTAGCTGTTTCTCTGGCTGTACCTGCATCCCCCAGGGTTCTGTCACAGATATGAATGATGTGCTGTGTATCAGCCAGAGTCTCTATCTCAGGCTTTTGTGTGGAAAGCAGAGGTTGCAATAAGTTGAGAAGCAGCTCTTGGTTGGCTTTGCAAGGGAGAGATTCTCTTCTGTATGCATTGCATTCTGAATAAGCTGAAGCACCAAATATAGGAAAATGTTTGTAAATATCAGCTTCTGGATTGACGAGTATACACTATTGTCTATAAAACAGATAGCTAGTGGGAAGCTGCTCTATGGCACAGGGAGCTTAGCTCACTGCTCTGTGATGACCTAGAGGAATGGGAGAGTCCAAGAGGAAGAGGATATATGCATACCTGTCTCAGATGGTTAAAAACTGCCTGCAATGCGGGAGACTTGGGTTCGATCCCTGGGTTGGGAAGATCCCCTGGAGAAGGAAATGGTAACCCACTCCAGAATTCTTGCCTGGAGAATCCCACACACAGAGGAGCCTGGTGGGCTGCAGTCCATGGGGTCACAAAGAGTCGGACACAACTGAGTGACTAACAAAAAGTAAAAAAAAAAAAAAAAAAAACAATAGCTGATTCACCCTGTAATACAGCGTACACTAACACAACATTTTAAAGCAATTATACTCCAATTTTAAAAATCAACTATTTTTTCAGGAGATTATTTACTTTCTCTGTTGCCCCTACCTAAAAAGTTTATTCTCCCACAAAATTATAGCATATTCTGTAATACCTTGAAAGTCAACAAATTAAGGTAATTATTGACCATTTAGAAAAATAAAAATCTATACAAACAACTGAATCAACTGTTGGGACTGTCACATCAGTCAGTAACATCTAGACAAATATTTAGCACAATTGTATGAAAATAGGGTAAGTAGATGTAGATGTGTGATAATGAAAAGAAGATGGAGTTCAAGATCAAAGAGAGATGAGTTTAATTCCTAACTCCACCACTTCTAACTCTGACCTTGGATCAGTTCCTTATGCTCTTGAGCCTTGGTCCTTTCCTCATCTGTAAAATGGAGAACAACAAGTTTGTAATGATGAGCAAAGGAGATGGGGTTTATGGAAGTGGCTTATAAAGTCTTCTACAAGCCTTAGCTATCAGACTTCCCTGGTGGCTCAGTGGTAAAGAATCTGCCTGACAATGCAGGGGACATGGGTTCAATCCCTGATCCGGGACGATCCCACATGCCACGGGGCAACTAAGCCCGTGTGCCACAACCACTCAGCCTGTGCTCTGGAGCCCAGGAGCCGCAACTACTGAGTCCATGTGCCACAATTACTGATGCTTGAGTGCTCTAGGGCCCTTGCTCACCTAAACTAAAGAAGAGCCCCACGCAGCAAGGAAGACTCAGCACAGCAAAAAAATAAAGAAAGAAATAATGTAAAAAAAAAAAAAAAGCTTTTGTAAAACACCTTAGCTATCATTATGCTTGAAGCAGGAAGGCATTTAGGGCTGACTTAGTACAATTTTTTCCTTTTACCAATGAAGAGACTTAGGTTTAAAGGAGAGCTCAAACAGCTAGTATGTGGTACACCTGGGCCTAGAACCCATTTCTCTTGTCCCCTGCGCTCTTGTTTCCTCCTTGACAAGGGAAACAAAGTACTTCAGTTTCTCACGGAACCTTGGACTGAATGGATTATATGCTTTGGGGCAGTGAGTCAGCCACTCTTCCTGGGGAGAAAAACAGTTTTCTTAGTACATACTCTTCTTAAGAGCACTTCTCTAGACTTACCAGAGAACACATTCAATCTACTGAGTCACTCTTACCTCACAGCTCAATGAGTCAGAATCGTATCTATCCCCATCAGAAGTTCAATTTGTTGTCAGGAATAAGATGAAATGAAAAAGAGACACAGATGCACAGAGAGGACATCACTGGCTTATCCTTGGGGCAAAAGCAATTTGAATAGATGAGCACTAAAAGGGAATACAATCATTAATTTTGCTCTACTGTTGGTGCCTGCCGTAGCAATAAAATGGTAAAACAAACATAGAGAGTATCATCTGCAGTACCCAGGGGCCACGCGCTGGCATCTGTGAGAGGTACATAGAGAGGAAGGGTAGCTGATGGGAAGATACACAACCTAGATGCTCATATCCATCCTACTAAGGACTATGACCTTAGACATGTCCCTCAACCTCAAGGAACCTCTGGTCTGTACAGTGAAGGATGATGCTAGCTCTGCCAGCCTTCTAGGACTGAGTAAGGTTCAAATGCAGGGATGATGTGAGGACTCAATAAGATAAGAAATCAGAAGCCCCCGCTCAGTGCCAGATGGTCAGTTGCCCTCAATAAATATTAACTACTGTTATTACTGTTGTGATTCAGTTTGTCATTGTGTAGCACTTTTCTTTTTCATAGGACTCCTTCTCCACAGTGACTAGCAATAAAGCTTTTATGGAAAAGGGACCCCCAGTTAGTAAGAGGTGGGGATAAATCAGGCAGAAAAGAGAGGTCAAAGTTCAGAGGCCATAGCGCCTGGTGGTGAAGAGGATGGGCCATGGGTCATGTAGATCAGTTATTAGTCGGGCAATGCCTCCTACCTGCATCAGCAGACACAAGGCATTCAGCCAAGCCATGCTTCAGTCTGCCCATTCCTAAGCTGAGATCACAGGCTCTATTGCTTGAGGCTGTTGTGAGGGTTAAATGAGATAGAGGATTCAGTGCCTCAAACTCTTGGCACAGAGAAATCATTGGATAACTTGTTAAAGTGAGACGATATACATCAAAGCACATTGTAAACTCTGAAGTGATATAAACATGTAAGAAATTATAACAAGAACAGAATTCTATGTAAAACACCAATGCTTAGTTAATTGCTTAAGTGTTATGGGAAAATTCATTATCCTGTCCAAATGTAAAACAAGCTCATTTACAGTAGCTTCCCCTACAGCTGTGCCAGTGATGAGGTGGGGAATATTTCAAGGTTTCTTTTTCAACACAGCTGCTTTATGTATTATTCTCAATTTTCTCCATTCTTTTCAATTTGATCCTTTGGGCTGCAGCTTTTATACTTCGAAAATGGCCAGACTAGCAGACACTTAGTGTAGGTAACTGGCAAATGCAGAAGTGAGCACTCCAAAGCGAGTTAGAATTCACATGAGCTTCTTTACTCCAAAAGTTTCTCCCAGATAAATGTTTTGATATCATTATCCTTCATATATGGAATATTCCAGAAAAGAAAGTTCATTTGCCTTCAGAACTTATTTTAGGGGTGTATTTTTATAAATAGCTATTGTTATTTTTTAAAAAAAGGAAAATAAATTTTACGATTAAGTAATATTTTGGAGAAAAAAAAAGAGAGGGATCTAGATGACCAAGAATCTTAATAGTTGTAATATCATATACTGCTGAGATCTTGGTGAAATACACACATACACACACACAGATACACACACATAGTTAAATTTGAATGATTTCAAGCCTCTTTGCTTCAATTTTATCGTCAATCTTGGAAATAAAGAATTACAAATGAAACGCACCCAGAAGATCACATTAGTCTAGACTCCTATCCAAACTAGAAACTGCTTCTAGAGGCTCCCAAGCAGATGCTGTGTCCTGCATACAGCACCTTCCAATGACAGAGCAGCCTGTTCCAGATCCATTGCTAGAAATGGGTGCCTTGCAGAGTAGCCAGAAATGGTACTAGCGTTTCTCTAGAGCAGACTGGTTAGGAAGAGGAGACTTGTCTTGAAAATGCACTTGCCAAGCAAGCATGTTGTGCTTACCATGGAGTGTGTGTTCACTTGACGTGGCTGGGGAGTGGGGAAAAGCCATGAACCTTAAAGTTGACTAAAAGTCCTGTTCCAACCACCCACTAATACTTCCACTGCTCCCAGAAATTCCCATCTTCCCAGTTCTGCCCTGGGCAGAACATATGTGTGATATTGCTGGTTTACAGAGTCACAGTCAAAGGCCTAATGCCAGGGGTTTTGAATATGTTAAAACTAGCTTATAAATGACCCACTCCAGTGTTCTTGCCTGGAGAATCCCAGGGACGGGGGAGCCTGGTGGGCTGCTGTCTATGGGGTCACACAGAGTTGGACACGACTGAAGCAACTTAGCAGCAGCAGCAGCAGCTTATAAATGAACCATTCACTAAATCATCATGATTTCCATAGATCAGTCATGTTGAGGAGATTCCAAAAGGGGGGATGGTGGATTCAAGCAGCAAGAGATATTGTCAATAAAAGTTAATTAAGAAATTATATATCAATCAATAATCTTCTAAAGTCTTGTAATGACCTCTGCTACTCTATTTAAGCATAAATAAGATAATCAACCATGTTACCTATCTGGAGATTAGACCTTTTTCAATTAACTTGGCTTAATTAACTCTCTAAGGTACTGAACTTTAGATGCCTCAGATGCTGTATTTTAAGATTATTACAAGTGGAGTATTTACAGAACTTACTGTTATTTTTATCACTACAATTATGTTTGTTATGAGACAAATGGAATTCAAAATTTAAATTCATATGTGTGGTGGCCTAAGGAGTTATAAGATCAAAAAATATGAGCCCAATAAAGACAACTGAAATAAACCAAAATGAAAGACTCTGGAGACCTGTTTTTGTTCCCTCATTAAGGATTATAGGAAAGAAAGTCACTTTGCTTGTGGGCATATGAGGTATGTGAAGTGGCCAGCTGAAATCATTCACCTTCGTATTCCGCTGGCTCCCTATCTCATGGAGACAATGCCAGAATATGGGAACATCCTCAACTTCCTTTCCACATCCCCATCTACCTTGGTACCCCTTCTTCCTGCCTCCTCTGTGAGGGAAGGCATAGTCCTGCCTTCCATTTTAAGTAAGGCTCCTCCCTCCATAGGGACCTTGCTTCATCACACAGCCAATGTCACTCTGTACCTTCAACCCCTCTCTCTCTACTGGCTCCTTCGCTTTGTTTAATACAAAGATTTGATGGTAAGGAATCTGCCTGCAATGCAGGAGACCTGGGTTCAATCTCTGGGTCAGGAAGATCCCTTGGAAAAGGAAATGGCAATCCACTCCAGTATTCTTGCCTGGAGAATTCCATAGACAGGGGAGCCTGGTGGGCTACAGTCTATGATGTCACAAAGAGTCGGACATGACTAAGTGACTAACACACACTGAGCCAAGAAACAACACACTCCCTTAACCTCCTCCAACTCTAATGCTATCTTCCTGTTTCTTGAAAGATTTCTCTGTATTCCTTGTATTGCCGTTCTCCACAACCTCAGCCATGCCTCACCTGCCTGGAGTCTGACTTCTGCTCCGACCACATCACTGATGCTGCTCTCACAGAAGTCTTCACAACTTCTTAATCCAGTGACCACATCTCAGTCCTCACCTTTTTTTTTTTTTCAATTGAGGTCAAATTCACATTTAGATAAAGTTAACCTCAGATATGCAGATGACACCACCCTTATGGCAGAAAGTGAAAGGGAACTAAAAAGCCTCTTGATGAAAGTGAAAAAGGAGAGTGAAAAGTTGGCTTAAAGCTCAACATTCAGACAACTAAGTTCATGGCATCCAATCTCATCACTTCATGGCAAATAGATGGGGAAAGAGTGGACACAGTGGCTGACTTTATTTTTCTGGGCTCCAGAATCACTGCAGATGGTGATTGCAGCCATGAAATTAAAAGACGCTTACTCCTTGGAAGGAAAGTTATGACCAACCTAGATAGCATATTCAAAAGCAGAGACATTACTTTGCCAACAAAGGTCCATCTAGTCAAGGCTATGGTTTTTCCTGTGGTCATGTATGGATGTGAAAGTTGGACTGTGAAGAAGGCTGAGCGCCGAAGAATTGATGCGTTTAAACTGTGGTGTTGGAGAAGACTCTTGAGAGTCCTTTGGACTGCAAGGAGATCCAACCAGTCCATCCTAAAGGAGACCAGTCCTGGATGTTCATTGGAAGGACTGATGCTGAGGCTGAAACTCCAATACTTTGGCCACCTGATGCAAAGAGTTGACTCATTGGAAAGGACTCTGATGCTGGGAGGGATTGGGGGCAAGAGGAGAAGGGGACGACCGAGGATGAGATGGCTGGATGGCATCACCAACTCAATGCACATGAGTTTGAGTGAACTCCAGGAATTGCTGATGGACAGGGAGGCCTGGCGTGCTGCGATTCATGGGGTCGCAAAGAGTCGGACATGACTGAACAACTGAACTGAATTGAACTGAACAATTTCACAGGGTACAGTTCAGTGGCATTTAGTCCATTCATTTTCTATCATACTGAAAGAGGCTCTGTAATTTACCATTAAGCAGTCTTTCCCCAGACCTCCCCCCCGCCCTTCCCCTCAGCTCCTGGCAACCAAGAATATGCTTTCTTGTCTGTATGGATTTACCTATTCAAGAGATTACATATATGGGGCATCTTTAGTGGCTTATCAGTAAAGAATTTGCAATGCAGGAGCCACAGGAGACCCAGGTTTAATTCCTGGGTCGGGAAGATGCCCTGGAAAAGAGCATGGCAAACTGCTCCAGTATTCTGGCCTGAGAACCCCATGGACAGAATAGCCTGGTGGACTACAAAGAGTCAGACATGACTGAGAGACTAAACAACAACAAATTTATGTTGCTTCTTTTTCGGCTGGTCTTCATCTTTTTTGCCCTTTCAGAGGCATGTGACACTGCTCTCCTCCTTATCAATCCTTTGTTCCCTTGCCTATTGAAATGGACCACTCCTCCACCTCCTCTGACTTCTCTCCTCACACTCTCTCTCTTCTGGGCCCCTTCAACATCTGTGTTCCCAAGAACCCAGCCTCAGTCCTCTTCTTTTTCCACTCTCTGCACTCTGCATCCTTATTCTACCACACCAACTACCAATGCCCTAGGAGACATCTTTGCCTGTTTCTAGTGCAGATCAAGGTGTACTATTCCCAGGATGCAAAGAAAAGTGAAACAGGAATATCTGGGACCTCAATCTGCAAACTATGTTCAAGACAGCTGCAGAACACTTTGTGTTGATTCCCAATCTCCCACCACCCAGAAAAAGCCAGACAATGGGAGACAGAGAAGGATCTGGAACCAAATACCTCTCATAATACCCTCCTCTCCACTGGCACATTTTCTACCCTTCAAACCACATATACACAATATCAATTCAGTAGAGAAAGAAGTCAGAGTATGTGTCATGTGGACAGAACAATTGGTTGACTCAATTTTTCATTTTTAAACCTATTGCTTTGTTGTCAGACACAGCTTCAGTGCAAAGTTTTAGCAGCAGGGGGAAGGTTCCATTTCAGCAATTTAAGCTCTTATTTTCTTTTCTCCTCCTCAAACTGACTCACCTTTGGCTAAAAGAAATATACAATCAGCACATATTGACTCAAAGGACTGTGCGATTTACATCTTAATGCAGAGTAATATGCCTCCTTGCAATTCTCTTGGGAACCACCTATTGTGGCACATTTTTGTCTTTTGCTTTTGGTTTCACTCGATTTTCTCTTTGTGATTTTAACAAGTAACAAAGATCAATGCTTTAGGTTTTGCATGGAAGCTCTGGACAGGGTTATATAATAGAGTTTCTTTTGCTTCTAGCCATTCCCCGGGGCCAAAAAGGAGAGAAGTCATTAGGAGGGTGCTAGTGTTTCAAGAGAAGCATTTCTGTTGATATTAATAAAACTAACCAAAAATCATTCATTCAACATATAACAAGAATGTCTACCATGTAGTCCCATAGCCCTCTTGACAGGCATCCCTAGTTTTGCAATTAATATACTGAGAAGAAATGTTGTTCACCTTTTTCTATTTTTCTTCTTTAGACTGTGAGCTTCTTGGGACAAGGACCATGTCTTGTCAATTACTGTATCTCCTATGCATAAGTGCCCACTCATTCATATAGGTCATTGATAACTATTTACTGAGTGCCTACTAAGTGCCAGACATTGTTCTATGCACTGGGTATTCAGCAATGAATAAAACAGATAAAGATCCCTAACATTTCTGGTGTTTACATTTTCAGTGTATGTTTTGGTAGGGAGAGTGGACAATAAACAGGAAAATAAAATATGCAGTATGTTATACGATGGCAAATGCTATGGATAAAAATGAAACAGGGGAGGGGGTAGGAAGTGGGGTGGATATGAAGGTGGTAGTTTTCAATAGGATGGTCATGGGAAGTCTTACTGAGAAGGCGACATTTGAATGAACACCAGAAGGAGGGGCAGGATCAAGTTTCCTGTGTATCTGTGGGAAAAGTATTCGAGGCAGAAGGAACAACAAATGCAGGGGCTTTTAGAGGCAATTGTAGAAACTTGACTTTTACTGTAAATGAGATAGGAAGCCATAGGAAGGCTCTGAGGGAAATGAGGGGATCTGACTTATATTCTAACACATCGACTCTGGCTGCTTTGAACAGAATTAAGTGCAGAGGGCAAGAGTAAGGCACGTAGGTAATTTATGAGGCTACTGTATTAACAATTCAGGCAAGAGATGATGCTGGCTTGTACCAACATGGGAGAGGCAGAGGTCAGGAGAATGGTCAAGTTCTAGATATATTTTTAACAGAACATTGAAAGGATTTGCCAGAGGATCAGAATGGGCAAGAGAGAGAAGGGATTGAGGCAGGACTTGAGGTTTTTTTGACTGAGAAAATGGTAGGAGAGAACTGCCATTTATAGAGATGGAAAACACTCCAGAAGGAGCATATTTGGGGAGTGAAGGATCAGGAGGTCAGTAGGAGTTCTGTGAAGCTGAAGACATCTACTAGACACCAAAGGAGGGATGGTAAGCAAACAGATGGAAGTCTGCACTGAGAGCTCGTGGGAGAGGTCTAGGGGAGAGAGAGAGATGGGCACAAAGATGGTATTTAAAGCCATGAGCAGAAGGAGGGGAGGAGTGCAGATGGAATAAAGATAAAAAATGGGGAGAAGAAGGTGGGCCAGCAAAAGAAACTAAGAGGAATGGCTAGTAAGGGAAGAGAAAGCTCAGGAAACTGGTGTTCTCAGTGAGTTTCATAGAGAAGAAACTGATCAACTCAGTCAAATGCTTCTGGTGGGTCAATTAAAATAAGAACTTGGAGTGGATCATTGGGCTTAACAGAGTAAAGGTCAGGGGGCACCATGAGAAAAGCCATTTGTATGGAGTCAAAAGGCTGAGACAACTGGATTCTAGGGAAAATGAGAGAAGAGCAAGTGACCATCCAGGAGGAGAGAAAATGGAGATGGGGAGCACAGTCAACTTCTTTTGGGAGTTTTTCCTGTTTTTACTCTATTGAGAGGTAAAGAAAGAGTGGTAACCAGAGAGGAACGTGGCATCGAGAGTTCTCCCTTAATTGAGAAAAACTGTGATATCGGATGGGGATGCAAATAATCCAGTAGTGAAAAGAAAATGGATGATGCGGAAAGGAGAGAAAACGATGATGACAAGGTTCCTGACCAGCAGGTGAGAAGGGAGGAGTGTAGTGCAAGAATGACCAACTCTTGGACTTTCCTGGTGGTCCAGTGGTTAGACCTTGGCACTTTCACTGTTGGGCCTGGGTTTGATCCCTGGTTGGGGAACTAAGATCCCTCAAGCCGAGTGGCATGGGAAGAAAGAAAAAAAGAGAGAGATAATTTAAAAGAATGAACAATTCCAATAAGAACTTCCGATACCAGTTGTCAACTACAAATTGGCACTTGCCAAGGGCATATGCCATCTGCCTCTGAGGAGACTGATCCCTGTGCCGCTGCAGCTACTGACCTTCAACATGCCTTGAAGACAGTTCAGGGTGGAGAGTGAGGCACTCTTTGTGCCAGGAAAGCTGGTGGCATAAGTCTTTAGATAGCTGGATATTTTCAGGAACTGATTTCATGACTCCAATCCTTGTATCTCCTTGAATCTAGAAAAGCACTAAATCCCTTCATGGTGACATCAGCTCCTTGTGACTAGCAGAAAACCTTTTGAAAAATAAGAATTTGATTGCGTGAACTCCCCCTTCACCAAAATCGTATATGCTGTCCTTCCCCCAATACCTCAGAGCTATCTGAGGTGCTGTCTCCTGGGTTGCAGTCCTCATTTTGCCCCAAATAAAACTTCACTTGCAACTCTTACATTGTGCATCTTCTTTAGTCGACTATGATGTTTGCATCTCTAAAATGAGACTAGTGGAACTCTCCAAAATGTACACTCCATGAGGGCAGAGGCGTTTGTATGGTTGGTCCTCTACTATATTCCTGGTGCCTAAGATGGGGCCTGGCACACGAGTTTAAAGACATCTGTTAAATGACTGACCGACTTGCCTTTAATTATGTGATAATGAAAGACCTCAGTGCTTCAAGATGGGCCAAACAGTGCTAGAGAGTTTTGACAATGAAATGTAATGGATCCTGCCATCAGGGTTTGGATCTTCAGAAACACACTATGTATTATCAATATACGTTTCTGCTTTTATTCATAATCTAAAAGTGTCAGGAAAGCAGATGTTTGGGAGACCTATAGGCAGCACTACCAACACTTTCATAAACATGCCTTAAATTTATATTCAAAACCTAGAAAATAATGGTTCTGGAAGCCAGGGTCATTGCTGGGGAACTGTTAAGGAAGTGTTCTGAACACATCTGTTAAACCAAAGCTGCAGCTTAAAGCTATTGGCAGAAGGTGGAATTCCATTCTTTGAGGAAAGTGGAAAACTCAGTTCACAAAAAGGAAGCCTTCTTAACTCAGTTCACAATGAGGAGGACTTCTTAAGCACGGTGGCACAAAAAGACATGCCTTGTGAACACAGAGGAGGGAGCCAGGAGAAAGCGATGGGCAGAGCAGTTTCTGTTTCTGGCTGAGTAGAAAAGGGCTATAAGACCTTGAGAAGGATAAGAGAGAGCCTGGATTTTGTGGAAAACCACATGTAGTTCAAAGATGGGAACACAGGGCCACCACTGTGCTCCTAGGGCTCTGTGCCAAAGCTTCATTCACCCTCCCTTGCTTATCTTCACAACTGTGGTACTTCAAGATGTACACAGACCAGGGGAGGAGGGACTTCACAGGTGGCTCAGTGGGTAAAGACTCCACCTGCAATGCAAGAGACTCAGGTTCGATCCCTGGGTTGGGAAGATCCCTTGGAAGAGGGCATGGCAACCCACTCCAGCATTCTTGCCTGGAGAATCCCATGGACAGAGGAACCCAGCAGGCTACAGTCCATAGTCAACTGAAGCAACTTAGCACACACACACACACACAGGGGAGGAGGCTTCAAGATGCTATGGAAGTGGCCCACCTCTGGCCTTGCAGCTAAATAAGTGGAAGAGTTCGGTTGTGAAGCCAGATATTGTTATGTCCCGGCTGCATAGCCACAGTACCATTCCTCCTCTACAAATCATTCTCAGTGTCAAATGTTTATCCTTTCAATCTTATTCTACATAATTAGCCACTTAACCAGTTAATGGTCACTTAATTTGCTTCTTAAAGTTAATATAAATTTTAGGGGGTGGGCAAAGTTTCATTGGGCTTCCCTGGTGGCTCAGATGGTAAAAAAAAAAAAAAAAAATCTGCCTGAAATGAAGGAGACCTGGGCCAGGAAGATCCCCTGGAGAAGGAAATGATAATCCACTCAAGTATTCTTGCCTGGGAAATCCCATGGACAGAAAAGCCTGCCAGGCTACAGTCCATGCGGTCACAAAGAGTTGGACAAACTGAGTGACTAATCCCCGCCCCCCCCCGCAACACACACACACAGGTTGGTTGGGTTTAAAGCAGTAGAAATTCTCAGCAAGACTCTTGCTTAAAACATATGAATCATTTGTAGGTCAACCAAGATGAATTTAACTGAGTCATCGACTGTCACCAGACAGCAGCGTACCCTAATTGCAAGAAAAGCATCTAAGGAAAAGTCAGTCTCCTGAGTACTGAACTTGCAAAGCTACAGTGCCAAAGCCATGCTGAGCACCACAGACCTAAGAACATCCTTTTTTCCCTTCTGGAGAAATTCTTGTTTGCTGACACACATATACTAAGGTAAGAAAAGGCTAATTATTATGTTTTTATGAGAACTGAATTTTGCATTCAATTAACAGATTAAGTTATTCCATGTTGCTAACAGGCTGTGTTCTCAATGAAACCAAATATTATGACAATTGCCAAGTTTATTTGATAGTTTATTGTATGAATGTTAAAAGTCTATTTTACTGAGTCTTTTTTTTTTTACCCTAAATTAGTTTCTGACTCAAGCCCAGGTTTTAGGTATCATGATTTCCCTGCCATTTTTGGCAATTCTGGGATTCTCCTGGTATGCATTTAGTTTGGTTTCTCCTTTATAGAGTGATGCTCCAGAGCCTAGCAGGCTACAACAGTTGGCTGACTTGGGGGAACCCCCTCCCCACACTTCAACCATAGCAACGGAACCATGAGAAAGATGGTAGAACATGGGGAGGCTCTGAAGAAGCATGGGACAGAGCCTGGCTCCAGAAGTGAACCCAAACATCCACATCAGGACACCAGGTGCTCCTCAGCTTTAGAGCTGGAAAGCTCCTTCTCTTTCACGTAGTCAAACCTGTTCATGTTGTATGTGGGGAAACTAACAACATCCTGCATGTGGTCACACAGGGTGCCGATGAGAAGGCTGAATTGGGAAGCCTGGCCACCTGCCTCTCTACCTAGGTCTCTGGAAATTGCTGCCCCGCTCCAGGGGCAAGTTTTGTTGGGAAATGACAACTTTTTCTTCTTACAGCATCTACATTGAACTGAGGGTGCATTCATGCCATTTCCTGCCCTGGAGGTCAAGCTTTCATTGCACTTTGTGCTTTAGAAGTAAAATAGGGTTCCCTGGGTAGAGGTGGGGGTTCTTTGGGAGGCCAGGAGGCAGAGAAGTTCTCCTGGAAATAATAGTCAAGGATCCCAAATTGACCTGAGAGAAGTGAAGAAAGCCCTGAATCTTCTGTGACTTTATCAGAACTCATTAAAAAAGAAGATTGCGATTCCTTCTGAGAAAATATCGGTGCTTTCTTATTTGATTAAAGGGCGACTTCCTGTTTTCTGATACACACATTCATGCCATGGAATGATGATCTGTCCCATTAATCTTCAGTGACCTGGGAGAAGAACAAGATAAAGCTCCTTTCAAAGTGGCTTGGAAGCATTCCCATGAGATGCAGATGGAAGCCAGTGATTTTCAAAATTGTTCAGAATAATTTCACAATGTTGACGAAAGCAAATATACTCTGCTGCTGACTATAAATTCTCATCCATAAATACATTTTTCCAATGAATCTACTGACCACCCATCTCGTCTCTGAATTCCCATCCTACGCGAATGAACAGCCCAGACCCACACAGAACACCCCCTACATCTGGTCTGAGCCTCTGTCTCTGCAGCTTTACTTTGTCTTTATGAATTTAGTATGATCTTGCAGTAAAAACAAGATCACTATCAATTTGTCTGATGTCCCCTGCAAGCAGCTATAGGACATTATAAATTCTCTCTCAAGACCTTTCCCCTCTCACTCTAAGGGATATAAACAGAGTTATTCTAAACCATTTGCTATGTTTTGACATTCTTTTCAGAATAATTATCCTAACGCATCCACAAGAGCAAAGGAGGACATAAAAGATAAGACTGCCAGGGTTTAAGGCAAAGATCAGTTAGAATATCCAGCACTTGTCAAAAATAATATTTAGAAAAAAGAACTACCCCCCAAATATTTTTATGCTGATCTCCACAAGATTGCAAAGGTCAGTGGCCAGAACACACGCTGAACAGCAGGTTTAGAACAGAGAGCTAGACATCCAGTCTTATGTGAATAAAAGAATGTATTGCATCAAGAATCATGTTTTTCTTTGATGAAAACATAAAAATAAAAAATAAAGTGTCCCAAAGACAACAAGGTTGTGGCAGTTAGTCTAATTCCAGATGATGGAATTAACTAAACAACTTCATTTATAAGAAATCCAACTTAAAAAAAAAAGTGCCAGCCCATCCAGTTTGCTTGGTACTTGGTACTGAGAGGCAGGATCAGTTAGTAAGTTGAAGGGGAGTTGAAATTTGAAGCTAAATAATCAGAGTCCAGTGCCAGTGCTCTTAATCAGGAGTGCTGTAAGAAATGGGGATCAGATAAAACTCAGAGATGGGATGTGTGGTCACTTCAAAGATATTTACCCACTCTTTCCTCTAAGTTCTATTTTTTGCCCTTTGTTAATTTCTTATTCAAGTTTCTCAAGTCTGTCCTCCAGATACCTCATCCTTGAAGGGCAATTCTTTGGCATCTCTTTCATAAAGAGGTTTCCAAAAAGATAGTGCTTGCGTGTGTGTGTGTGTGTGTGTGTGTGTATGTGTGTGTGTGTCTGAGAATATTTTTATTTGTACAGAAAGAACATTTACATATACTTTAAAATTTCTTCTCTTTTTATATTTTATTTATTTTTTAATTGGTAAATAATCACTTTACAGTTTTGTGTTGGTTTCTGCTGTACAACAAGACAAATACATCATAATTATATATTTTTATATCCTTTCCCTCCTGAGCCTCCTCCTCCTGCCCCCATCCCACCCCTCTAGCTTGTCATAGAGCACCAGGCTGGGCTCCCTGTATTATTTAGCAACTTCCCACTATTTTACACGTGATAATGTATATAGGTCAATGTCACTTTTTCAATTTGTCCCACCCTCACCTTCCCCTGCTGTGTCCACAACTCCATTCTCTACTAGGTTCATCAGTACCATTTTTCTAGATTCCATATATATGTGTTAATATATGATACTGCTTTTCTCTTTCTGACTTACTTCACTGTGTATAAGAGACGCTAGGTTCATCCACCTCCCTGCAATACAACTCAAGTTCATTCCTTTTTATGGCTGAGTAATATTCCATTGTTTAAATGTACCACAACTTCTCTATCCATTCATATGTTGATGGGCATCTAGGTTGCTTCCATATCTTGGCTATTGTAAATATTGATGCAATGAACATTGGGGTACATATATCTTTTAGAATTTTAGTTCTCTCAGAGTATATGACCAGTAGTGGGATTGCTGGGTCATATGGTAGATTTATTCCTAGGTTTTTTTTTAAGGAATTTCCATGCCTAAGGATAAACCTACCTAAAGATACAAAAGACTTACATGCAGAAAACCATAAGACATTGATGGAAGAAATCAAAGACAATGCAAACAGATGGAGAGATACACCATCTTCTTGGATTTCAAGAATCAGTATTGTCAAAATGACTACACTACCCAAAGTAATCTACAGATTCAATGCAATCCCTATCAAATTACCAATGGCATTTTCCACCAAATTAGAGCAAGAAAATTTCACAATCCCTATGGAAACAAAAAAGAACCTGATTAGCCACAGCGATCTTGAGAAAGAAAAATGGAGCTGGAGTAATCAACCTTTCTGACTTCAAATTATACTACAAAGCTACAGTCATCAAGACATTATGGTACTGGCACAAAAACAGAAATATAGACCAATGGAACAAGATAGAAAGCCCAGAGATAAACCCATGCACCTATGGGCACCTTATTTTCGACAAAGGAGGCAAGAATATACAATGGAGAGAAGAGAGCCTCTTCAATAAGTGGTGGTGGGCAGCTACATGTAAAAGAATGAAATTAGAACACTCCATAACACCACACACAAAAATAAACTCAAAATGGATTAAAGTCTTAAATGTAAGTCCAGAAACTATAAAACTCTTAGATAAAAACATAGAAAGTACACTCTGACATAAATTACAGCATGATTCTCTTTGATCCACCTCCTAGATTAATGGAAATAAAACAAAAATAAACAAATGAGACCTAATAAAAGTTAAAAGCTTTTGCACAGCAAAGGAAACTATAAACAAGATATAGTTGTTTATATCTTGTTTATATCTATAGCTGTTTATAGTTGTCTTTAAACAAAAAAGACAACCCTCAGAATGGGAGAAAATAATTGCAAAGGAAGCAACTGACATAGGGTTAATCTTCAAACTATATATGCAGCTCATACAGCTCAGTATCAGAAAAACAAACAGCCCAAACCAAAAAAAAAAAGGGCAGAAGACCTAAACAGACATTTATTCAAAAAAGACATACAGATGGCCAATAAACAAGAGAAAAAAAATGCTCAACATCACTCACTATTAGAAAAATGCAAATCAAAACCGCAATGAGGTATCACCTCACATTGGTCAGAATAGCCATCATCGAAAATCTACAAACAATAAATGTTGCAGAAGGTATGGAGGAAAGGGAACCCTCTTGCATTGTTGATAGGCATGTAAACTGATACAGCCATTAAGACAGTTCTTTTATAGAACACTTGTAAACTGAATTGTCTCTCACCAAAAGATATATTGGAGTCCTAATCCCCAGTATCTATGAATGTGACCTTTTTTGGAAACAAGTTGTTTGTAGATATCATCAAGTTACGATGAGGTCGTAATAGATTAGTGTGGGCCCTAAATCCAATGACTGGTGTCCTCATAAGAGGAGTGGAAATGTAGACACAGAAACACAGACACACAGAGGTAAAGGCCATGTGATGACAGAAGCAGAGATTAGAGTGATGCATCTCCAAGCTAAGGAATACCAAGGATTGCAGGCAACACCTAAATCTGGAAGAAGAAGGAAAGATCCTCCCTCTAAAGACTTCAGAGCAGCACGGCCCTGTTGACACTGTCAGACTTCTAGCCTCTAGTATTGTGAGACCATAAATTTCTAATGCTATAATCCACCAAAGTTTGCTGCAATTTGTAATGGCAACCCTAGGAAATTAATAGACACTTGGTCTGGCTTGCCTTATGAAACAAAGTTAGTTCCCATTGAACAAAAACTACTTTGGCTCTTCTGTTTAAGAATGGAGCTGTAATACCAAGCCATTCTGGATGGATGCCCCAAATGGGTAATCACATCATTTTTTAAAACCTCTCATGAAGCTGTAATTATGTTATAGTGTTTATTCATAATAAACTAACTAGAGATATCCACTGTGCAGAATGGACCTTCAAGCTAAAGTATTTGTTATTTGTTACATTAATTCCATTTGCTCCCCTGGGTTTATCATTTTTATGTTGTTCTGCTTCCTTAGAATCCTAGTTTCTACATATCCCCCTTTGCTCACTTTGGAACAACATGAGAACCATTCCTGGAAAACAGTTCTCCACATGGAGTCAATTGCAAAACTAAACTTTAACCTTCCGAAATAGATCTTTGGTAAGAAAGAATTCCCAACATCTATTATTTTCTTTAAAGAGGTCTCTTTTCATTAACACCAGGTACTTCTTATTGCTATTCCAGTAGATTTGCATTTTGTAATGTTGTTGATAAAAGTATGTACTTTATCTATTTCATACCTTACAACTGAAAATTGGGAAGTGATATTTAGTATATTACTTTATGGTCAATATACCCTGGACTTTTGTGATAATAATCTGGTTATATTGTTATCCAAAATGTGTTTGAACACACACATAGCATCTTATCTTTTATACTGTAAACAACCAGCTAGCATAATTATTCAGTATAATTTTTTGTGATAGGAAACCAAAGAACCTGATTAACCTAGTTAAGTGGCTTGCCTGATCGGTGGCTTTATCACAGATGAAAATATTGCCCAACCTCTGCATGCAAAAGGTATGTCCTTATGCAAAGTGGATGTAATACACCAATTCTTAACTGATGACCATCATTAGGCATCTGCAGAATTAGTTTTATGAAAAGATTCAATCAATGAAGGCTCCCAAAGGAACACCTGATCCAACATACCTCCTCCACCTATACTAGCTAAAGAGTTTCCCCATTGAAACTCCAAGCATTTTAGTCATTGTTGAAGGTTACATTCTAACATGGAAGCATGAATCCAGAAGTCTCCCATTAAATATGAACATGTTACCAGAGAGGGGAAGGAAGAGTCTGATTTATATGTACTCTAGCCATCTCCTGTCCACATATCAGGATGAATTTGTTTATCCTATGATATATTTCACATGTTGGAATTCAGAGAGAACTTTTTGGTGAAGAATGATATCCAATAATGAGGAGTGGGAGTGGAAATGATGCCCTAGCAGGTCCTGAATAATAATACTGAGGGTGAAAATAGAAAAATAGTTAATAATGAACAAGAAATTCCCTGGCAGTCCAGTGGTTAGGACTCTGTGTTTTCACTGCCAAGGGCCTGCGTTCAATCCCAGGTTGGGGAACTAGGATACCACAAGCCCCGAGGCACAGCCAAAAAAAAAAAGTTAATAATGAACTAACACAATCTCTGCTACTTATTCACTTATTCGGAACTCTCTACTTCTACCCTAGCCACAGACTTGCAAAATGAGCTTTAAGCCTGATGTTATAACTATAAAACTGTATTCCACACGGTATGACAAAATATATAAAGATCAAATGCTTGAGCTTCTGCCGTGAGACAGATTCAGATTTGAATCCTCTGTCTGCTATTTACCGACTGTGTAACCCAGGGCAAGTCCCTTGACCTCTCGGAACATTCAGTTTTTCATCTGTAAAATGTGGATGATGAAACTTCCCTAATAAAGTTGTTATGAGAATTACATGACCTAATGCTTAACACATTATCTTGCACATAATAAGCAATAAATAAATATTAGGTACTATTAATGAACCCACACCACACTAATTAGCAGTTTCTGATGGTCAGTCACTGAAGAGCAGATCAAATGGCTGATTAATTGATCCAGTTCAGCCCTTGAGAAGCCTAAGGTAACCTTACTCTAACTATTTATGGGCCAGTTATATCGCCTTAGTAATCAAATAGGACATTTATTGTCTAATTCACTACCATCAAATAAAACAGCTAGCAATTAGCTACAGTACAGGAAGGTTTCAGAAGATTAAGCAAATACATTCGGTTGATTAGACTTGGGGAGGGGGCTGTGTAGGAGTGCTGCTGCTGCTAAGTCACTTCAGTCCTGTCTGACTCTGTGCAACCCCATAGATGGCAGCCCACCAGGCTCCTCCATCCCTGGGATTCTCCAGGCAAGAATACTGGTGTGGGTTGCCATTTCCTTCTCCAATGCATGAAAGTGAAAAGTGAAAGTGAAAGTGAAGTCGCCGTGTCCAACTCTTCACGATCCCATGGACTGGAGCCTACAAGGCTCCTCGGTCCATGGGATTTTCCAGGCAAGAGTACTGGAGTGAGTCGCCAGTGCCTTCTCTGGTGTAGGAGTACCCAAACAACTTTATTGTACTCTTATTTTTTGGCTTCTTGTGCACATTGGGAACCCACTCCAGTGTTCTTGCCTGGAGAATCCCAGGGACGGGGAAGCCTGGTGGGCTGCCATCTATGGGGTCGCACAGAGTCGGACATGACTGAAGCGACTTAGCAGCAGCAGCAGCACATTTGGAGAATATACTGCATTATTCTGAGCTAGGTTGGCTTTGAGATGGTTGGGTTCCCTCCCCTTTCAGAGCTGAAAACATTGCAGGTTTTTTTTTTTTTTCTTATTAAGGTAAATGGACTTCTGATATACAAACCATAGGGAGCCCCAGGAAGGTTCAACTGAGATACCAAAGTGTTTGGTATACAAAGACAACGATATTGTGATGCATGTAAGTAAAATCATTATGCTGTACACCTTAAACTTAGTGCTGTATGTCAGTTCAATTCAGTTCAGTTCAGTCGCTCAGTCGTGTCCGACTCTTTGCGACCCCATGAATTGCAGCACACCAGGCCTTCCTGTTCGTCACCAACTCCTGGAGTTCACTCAGACTCACGCCCATCAAGTCAGTGATGCCATCCAGCCATCTCATCCTCGGTCTTCCCCTTCTCCTCCTGCCCCCCAATCCCTCCCAGCATCAGAGTCTTTTCCACTGAGTCAACTCTTCACATGAGGTGGCCAAAGTATTGGAGTTTCAGCTTTAGCATCAGTCCTTCCAAAGAAATCCCAGGGTTGATCTCCTTCAGAATGGACTGGTTGGATCTCATTGCAGTCCAAGGGACTCTCAAGAGTCTTCTCCAACACCACAGTTCAAAAGCATCAATTCTTCAGTGCTCAGCTTTCTTCACAGTCCAACTCTCACATCCATACATGACCACAGGAAAAACCATAGCCTTGACTAGATGGACCTTAGTTGGCAAAGCAATGTCTATGCTTTTGAATATGCTATCTAGGTTGATTATAACTTTTCTTCCAAGGAGTAAGCGTCTTTTAATTTCATGGCTGCAGTCACCATCTGCAGTGATTTTGGAGCCCCCCAAAAATAAAGTCAGCCACTGTTTCCACTGTTTCCCCATCTATTTCCCATGAAGTGATGGGACTAGATGCCATGATCTTCGTTTTCTGAATGTTGAGCTTTAAGTCAACTTTTTCNAACCCACTCCAGTACTCTTGCCTGGAAAATTCCATGGACTGAGGAGCCTGGTGGGCTACAGTCCACGGGGTCGCAAAGAGTCGGACACGACTGAGCGACTTCACCTTCACCTATTTGGAACCAGTCTGTTGTTCCATGCCCAGTTCTAACTCTTGCTTTGTGACCTGCATACAGATTTCTCAAGAGGCAGGTCAGGTAGTCTGGTATTTCCATCTCTCTCAGAATTTTCCACAGTTTATTGTGATCCACACAGTCAAAGGCTTTGGCATAGTCAATAAAGCAGAAATAGATGTTTTTCTGGAACTCGCTTGCTTTTTCCATGATCCAGTGGATGTTGGCAATTTGGTCTCTGGTTCCTCTGCCTTTTCTAAAACCAGCTTGAACATTAGGAAGTTCATGGTTCACATATTGCTGAAGTCTGGCTTGGAGAATTTTGAGCATTACTTTACTAGCATGTGAGATGAGTGCAATTGTGCAGTAGTTTGAGCATTCTTTGGCATTGCCTTTCTTTGGGATTGGAATAAAAACTGACCTTTTCCAGTCCTGTGGCCACTGCTGAGTTTTCCAGATTTGGTGGCATATTGAGTGCAGCACTTTCACAGCATCATCTTTCAGGATTTGAAACAGCTCCTCTGGGATTCCATCACCTCCACTAGCTTTGTTTGTAGTGATGCTTTCTAAGGCCCACTTGACTTCACATTCCAGGATGTCTGGCTCTAGATGAGGGATCACACCATCGTGATTATCCAGGTCATGAAGATCTTTTTTGTACAGTTCCTCTGTGTATTCTTGCCACCTCTTCTTGATGTCTTTTGCTTCTGTTACTAAAATGGAGTATGTCAATTAACTCCCAACAAAAACCCAAACAAAGGATATCAATAGGGAGGAAGAAAGTTTACCATACACACCTCCAATAAAAGACAACCAGTTTGGGGAAAGTTCTCAAGGGCAATGACAGTGGACTTCAAGTATTTGAAGAACTCTCCAGTGGAAGATGGTGTAGATCAGCTCTGACTTATTCCAGCAGGGCCAGTAAGTGGAAGGGCTGGTAAGACAAATTTGATAAGAGGGCTGGCAAGATAGATTTGATAAGACTGGATGGTTCCAATGGTGAGCTCCCCATTGATGAAAGTGTATGAACAGAGGCTTGATGACTAATTCTTAGTCATCATGAAACTGGGGGAAGAATTTGTTTCTTTGGAAAATATGGGTCTAGATAATAGTTAAGTGTCTTTCTAAGATGATATTACCCAATGACTCCAAAACAAGCTAGAGAATCCATAGTTATTATTTCATTATTTCAGGGGGCTTCCATTAGGTTTTAAGTCACTTTATGGAAAATTCCATGCCAAAAAAAATGATGAATTAATCAAAGGAATAACTGCAACATATTTTATATCCATTAAGGCACAGTTATTCATTCCAGTTTAAATTACTTTTTAAAAGAAGTAAATAGTCTATAATGGGCTTCCCTGGTGGCTCAGAAGTTAAAGTGTCTGCCTCCAATGCGGGAGACCTGGGTTCGATCCCTGGGTCAGGGAGATCCCCTGGAGAAGGAAATGGTAACCCACTCCAGTATTCTTGCCTGGAGAATCCCATGGACGGAGAAGCCTGGTAGGCTACAGTCCTATAAATAGTTAATAACTAGTACTGGGATTATACAAAGAGTATATGCTATTTGCAGATATGTGAAGAAGGAGGAAGAAAAATATGCCCAATAAAATTACAGCTCATAAGTTTCAACATTAAAAACCCTGATTTAATTTTATAATCCATCCTTATGAAGTCACTGAAGATTTGTAAGCTTTTGCCTAATGAGGATCTACGATATAATGGTCATAGTACTCTGAGGATGGAGGGGCAATGTACCTCGAAAAACATTTGAAAATCCATTTAATTATATCAGGGCCCCTGATAAGCATTTATGAATGCACACACCAAAAACCAGAGGTGTGATTTGGGATCACAAATCATCAGCTGAGGATTAGAACAAAGCTAAGTAAAATTCTGCTTTTCTCCTCAAATGAACAGGACTGCCTCAGTTTAATTCAAGTTTTGGTTTTCTTAAGGAATAACCTAATGGCATAGTGCTATTTTGAACAAATCAATTGCCTAATTTCTGCTGCTGAGTCCTTACCATTTTGCAAAGCTAGTAGACACACCACACATAGTTCTGCAGAGACCCATTGTAGACAATAGAGACTCTGCTGTTAATCCAAGTGAAGAGGCTGGGTCCAACAGCATCCGAGGCTTCCCACACGCTGCTGTTTGCACCTTAGGTGTGATAAACTGAATACTAATTAGTTTTAGCACCTATAATTAGATGGTTTATTCATGCTGTTGTATTTTTCCTTCCCTAATTTGGTTTCACAGTTGTCACTTACCAGATCATTGCCTGAGTTTTGGTGGCTATGTTGATAACTTCTTACAGCCTCCACCATTGGTCAGTGCTTATTGGTTGAATGAACTAACACTTCTGGCTCACTGTGATTGCCTCCTAAACAAGTGTTGCTTCTTCCATCCTTAATCACTTACAGTCCATTCTCAATACGGCTGCCAGAGGGCTTCTCTTAAAAGCAAAGTCAGATCATGGCCATGCCCTGCACGGATTCCTCCAGGAGCTCACATTTCACTCAGGATAGGGATAAAAGCCAAAGTCTTACATGAGGCTTGAACTAGAAGGTCCCATAAAGCAGCAGTCCTCAACCTTTTTGGCACCAGGGATCAGTTTCAAGAGAAGACAAGTTTTCAATGGACTTGAGGAGTGGGTGGTTTCGGGATGATGCTCAAAAGGAGTGTACATTCTAGGTCCCTCACATGCACAGTTCACAGTAGTGTTCGAGCTCTGATGAGAATCTAATGCCACTGCTGATTTGAGAGGAAGTAGAGCTCAGGTGTCAATATGAGCAATAGGGAGCAACTCTAAATACGGATGCAGCTTTGCTTGCCCACCCACCCACCTGCCACTCACCTCCTGCTATATGGCCGGGTTCCTAATAAGCCATGAATGGATACAGTCTATGGTCCAGGGCTGGGGATGCTTGCTATACAGTCTTGCCGCTCCATTCTCTCTCTCTCAATGTCTCTCCTACTACTCTCTCTTTCATTCACCCTATCCCGCTCCCTTAGCTTTTTTGGCATCCCCATGGCTAGAATGCTCCTGCTTTGGAGATTTGGCACTGGCAAAGCTTTTGCACTACTAGAAAAGCTCTTCTCCCAGATATTGTTATGACTAACTTTCTCATGTGTTTCAAATCTTTTTGCAAATATCACCTTGACTATCCTACCCGAAATTGGAACACTATTGCCCTGCTCTTTTCTATGTGTGTGTGTGTTTGTGTGGGCTCAGTTGCTCAGTCGTGTCTGACTCTTTACGACCCCATGGACTGTAGTCCACCAGGCTCCTGTGTCAATGAGATTTCCCAAGCAAGAATACTGGGGTGGGTTCCCGTTTCCTTCTCCAGGGGATCTTCCCAATCCAGGGATCAAACCTGGGTCTCCTGCATTGGCAGGTGGATTCTTTACCATTGAGCCACCTGGGAAGCCCCCCTCTTTTCTCTACTTATGTATAAATCCAATTTTTAAAAATGCACAAAATCTATATTCTGAAAAATAAACAATGATGATGAAAGAAAGAAGAAGAAGAAGAAGAAAAAAAAAACACTAAGTAAGAGAGATACAGAGTATGTTCATGAATTGGAAGACTCGTCCCAGATGGCGCTAGTGGTAAAGAACATGCCTGCCAATGCAGGAGACATAAAGATGCAGGTTTGATCCCCTGGAGGAGAAGATCCCCTGGAGGAGAGCATGACAACCCACTCCAGTATTCTTGCCTGGAGAATCTCCATGGACAGAAGAGCCTGGCAGGATTCAGTTCATGGGGTTGCAAAGAATCATACATGACTGAAGCAACTAAGCATTCATGCACACACATAGTAAAGATGTCAATGCTCCCCAGATTCATATATATGTTTAATACAATTCCTATCAAAATGTCAGAAGGCTTATTTTGTAGATATAGAAAAGACGATTTGAAAATATATATGGAAAGGTAAAGGAACAAGGAAATCAACCCTGAATTTTCACTGGAAGGACTGATGCTGAAGCTGAAACTGCAATTGTGGTAAAGAACATGCCTGCCAATGCAGGAGACATAAGAGATGCAGGTTTGATCCCCTGGAGGAGAAGATCCCCTGGAGGAGAGCATGACAACCCACTCCAGTATTCTTGCCTGGAGAATCTCCATGGACAGAAGAGCCTGGCAGGATTCAGTTCATGGGGTTGCAAAGAATCATACATGACTGAAGCAACTAAGCATTCATGCACACACATAGTAAAGATGTCAATGCTCCCCAGATTCATATATATGTTTAATACAATTCCTATCAAAATGTCAGAAGGCTTATTTTGTAGATATAGAAAAGACGATTTGAAAATATATATGGAAAGGTAAAGGAACAAGGAAATCAACCCTGAATTTTCACTGGAAGGACTGATGCTGAAGCTGAAACTGCAATATTTTGGCCAACTGATGAGAAGAGCCGACTCTCTGGAAAAGACAGTGATGCTGGGAATGATTGAGGGCAGGAGGAAAAGGGGATGACAGAGGATGAGATGGTTAGATAGCATCACCAAGTCAATGGACATGAATTTCAACAAACTCTGGTAGATAGTGAAGGACGGAGGAGTCTGGCATGCTGCACTCCATGGGATCGCAAAGAGTCAGACATGACTTAGCAACTGAACAACAAAAAAGGAGCAAGAACAGCCAATTTTGAAAAAGAATGAAGTAGAGGAACCATTCTATCTGATTTTAAGACTTCGTGTATAGCACTCAAGACAGCATGGTACTAGCAGAAGGATAAACATATAGACCAGTGGAACAGAATAGAAAACCCAGAAATAGACCCTCCAAGTATGACCAATTGACTTTTAACAAGAGAACACGAGCATTTAATGGAAGAAAGATAGTCTTTTCAACAAATGATGCTGGAGAAATTGGATATCTACAGGCAAAACAAAACCCTTGTGTCTCAGATGGTAAAGAATCTGCCTGCAACATGAGAGAACCAAGTTTTATCCCTGGACAGGGAAGATCCCCTGGAGAAGGGAATCTCTACCCACTCCAGCATTCTTGCCTGGAGAATTCCATGGACAGAAGGAGCTGGGCAGGCTACAGTCCATGGGGTCGCAAAGAGTGGGACACAACTGAGCAACTAACATACACACACTCAGGCAAAACACAAACAAACCCAAGATTCTGAATCTAGACCTCATTTTATATAAGCTTAGCTCAAAATGGACAATAAATTTAAATGCATAACCTAAGAAATAAAATTTTTAATAGATAACTCAGAAGAAAGTCTTCATGACATGGAGTTAGGAGATGAGTTCTCAAACACGGCAAAAAATACGATGACTTTTGTAAAAATTAAAAACTTTTGTTCTGTCAAAAACATTGTCAGTAAAATAAAAGACGAACCACAAATTGGGATAATATATCTGTAAACCACATACTCAACAAATTACTTGAATCCAGAATATGCCAAGAACTCTAAAAACTCTATAGTAAGAAAATAACTACCCAACTAGGAAATCAGCAACGTGCTTGAACTGAAACTTCACTGAAGAGTATATAAGCAAATAAACACATGAAAAGATGTTCATCAGCCATTGTGGTGGTGGTTTATTTGCTAAGTCATGTCCGACTCTTGCAACCTCATGAATTGTAACCTGCCAGGCTCCTCTGTCCATGGGATTGTCCAGGCAAGAATACTTGAATGGGTTGCCATTTCCTTCTCCAGCGGATTTTCCTGATCCAGGGATTGAACCCTCGTCTCTTACATTTCCTGCATTGACAGGAAGATTCTTTACCACTGAGCCACCAAGGAGGCCCTCATTAGTCATTCAGTTCAGATCAGTTCAGTCACTCAGTCATGTCCGACTCTTTGCAACCCCACGAATTGCAGTACACCAGGCCTCCCTGTCCATCACCAACTCCCAGAGTTTACTCAAACTCGCTTCCATCAAGTCAGTGATGCCATCCAGCCATCTCATCCTCGGTCGTCCCCTTCTCCTCCTGCTCCCAATCCCTCCCAGCATCAGAGTCTTTTCCAATGAGTCAACTCTTCACATAAGGTGGCCAAAGTACTGGTGTTTCAACTTTAGCATCATTGCTTCCAAAGAACACCCAGGACTGATCTCCTTTAGAATGGACTGGTTGGATCTCCTTGCAGTCCAAGGGACTCTCAAGAGTCTTCTCCAACACCACAGTTCAAAAGCATCAATTCTTTGCCACTCAGTTTTCTTCACAGTCCAACTCTCACATCCATACATGACTACTGCTGTCTCTTATANGTGGCCAAAGTACTGGAGTTTCAGCTTTAGCATCATTCCTTCCAAAGAAATCCCAGGGCTGATCTCCTTCAGAATGGACTGGTTGGATCTCCTTGCAGTCCAAGGGACTCTCAAGAGTCTTCTCCAACACCACAGTTCAAAAGCATCAATTCTTTGGCACTCAGCTTTCTTCACAGTCCAACTCTCACATCCATACATGACTACTGGAAAAACCATAGCCTTGACTAGATGGACCTTAGTCGGCAAAGTAATGTATCTGCTACTGCAGGCAGGAATCCCTTAGAAGAAATGGAGTAGCCATCATGGTCAACAAGAGTCCGAAATGCAGTACTTGGGACTGCTCAACACAAAAGCACATCCTTCCAAGACTCCCGTCACCATAGATGGGTTTTGCCTGGTTCTGAAATTCAAATAAAGGGAAGCATACAGATGTATTCTTTCTTTACCCAACTTTCTTTATTCAAATTAGTGTTTATGAGATTCATTCATATTATTGTGTGTGACAGTGGACCAAAGATCCTATCCAGGTGGCAAGAGGAACTGGCCTCAGCGGCAGGACTGCAAATGATCAGGGTGATCCCCACAGCTGCTCCCTAGCCCCTTCTCAGAGCCAGCTCCTGTTCCTTTTTAAAAAATTCTAATTATAAAAGTAATATACTTCCTGTTTAAAACAAAAAGTTTAGGGACTTTCCTGGTAGTCCAGTGGCTAAGATTCTGCACTCCCAATGTAGGCGGCCCAGGTTTGATCCTTGGTGAGGGAATTAGATCCCACATACGGCCACTAGACCTGGCACAGTCAGAGAGATAAAAACTAAAGTCTTTGAAGTATAAATAGGTTAAAAAGTGAAAAGTACAAGTCCCTTTCTTCCTCCCTAATTCATACAAACCCACTCCTCAATAATTATTGCTATTACTATTAATAGCTAACATGTATTGACTGTTTGAGATGTGTAACGTGTTTTTAAGCATTTTACAGTTTTTAAAAAAAAAATTATTTATTTTTGGCTGTCCTGGGTCTTAGTTGGTGTGCAGGCTTTTCTCTAGTTGCTGAGAGCAGGGGCTTCTAGTTGTGGTGCCAAGGCTTCTCTAGTTGCGGAGCACAGACTCTAGGGCATGTGGGCTCAGTAGTTTCCGCTTCTGGGCTCTAGAGCACAGGCTCAACAGTTGTGGTGCATGGGTTAGTTGCTCTGCAACACGTGGGATCTTCCCAGATCAGGAATGGAACCCTGTCTCCTGCACTGGCAGGTGATTTCTTTACCACTGAGCCACCAGGGAAGCTCCCCCAACAGCTCTTTTTAAAAATAAAGATTTGTCATATATTCTTCTAACATTTCATATGCATGCTGCTACTGCTGCTAAGTCACTTCAGTCGTGTCCGACTCTGTGCAACCCCAGAGACGGCAGCATACAGTCAACTAAAAATTGTCACTCGCCATCTGGTTCTACAAGAATGGAGTCACTAGCCTCTGCAATCACTGACTTTCAACAACATCCCTCCCCCCCACCCCCAAAAAAAATCTGTGTTCTGGGAAAAGTTGGCAAAACAGATCTTCAGATAGTCGTAGATTTTATGAGCCCAATCTCTTACATTTTCTCACACCTAGAAAAGCACTAATATCATTAACGGAGACATCTCTGCCTCCGAAATAGCAGCAACCTTCTGCCAAAATGTGTGCTTGCTTCCCCTTCACTAAAGTCCCATATATACTGACCTCTCCCCACCTCTTCAGAATAGCTCCTCAGCGGCATCTGAGAGGCTGTGTCCTGGACTATAGTCCTTATTAAGCGGAGCTTCACCATTAACTTGTTCTGCATCACCAAGGAGGTGCCTTGAGGTGACTGGAGGGCACTCAGACTGTGGAGGCGGAGCCTGCGGCAGAGGGCGCTGCAGAGTCGGCCCTGGGAGGGGGACCCAGATATCGTGTCCACCCTCCACTTCCACCCGGCTCAGGAGACACTCTCTAGGTAATGTGCTTCGTAACCAAACAAAAAGATAAGGGTTTTCGGCGTGGGCAGAGTTCCCATCCATCAGTTCAGTTCAGTTCAGTTCAGTTCAGTCGCTCAGTCGTGTCCGACTCTGCGACCCCATGAACCGCAGCACTCCAGGGCTCCCTGTCCATCACCATCTCCCGGAGTTCACTCAGACTCACGTCCATCGAGTCGGTGATGCCATCCAGCCATCTCATCCTCTGTCGTCCCCTTCTCCTCCTGCCTCAATCCCTCCCAGCATCAGAGTCTTTTCCAATGAGTCAACTCTTTGCATGAGGTGGCCAAAGTACTGGAGTTTCAGCTTTAGCATCATTCCTTCCAAAGAACACCAAGGGACTGGTTGGATCTCCTTGCAGTCCATCATGTTTTCGCAAACTCCCGCTTTGAGCAGCCTCCTCTTGCCCAAAAAAAAAAAAAAAGAATAACTGGCTGCAGCCGCCGCCCCCTCCAGCCTACGGAAGAGCGAAAAGATGCGACACCTAAGGGGGTCAGAGGTGTGCCAGACCATCGACGAGTCGGAGGATAGCCACCGTCTGCTCCCGCCAACCTGGGAAGCTTGGGAACCACAAAGCCCTCGTGGGCAGCTCGGGCCGACACACGTGAGGAGTGGGCGTGGCAGCCCCTGGGCACCCGCCGGCGTGGGCGGGGCCGTGGGCGTGGCTGTGGCGAGGCGGCGCGCGCGGGACTTCGGGAGCGCGGCGCGCAGGCGGCTGAGACCGCAGCGGCCGCGGCGGAGGCGGTTGCAGTGCCCGGTACTGTGGTCGGTGCCTGAGGCGCAGGCGCCGTGGGCTCAGCCCACTCCGGGCCTTGCGTCGCAGTGGGTTCGTCATGGCGACCCGCAGAGGCCTTTCCATCTGGTGGTGTTCGGCGCCTCTGGCTTTACCGGCCAGTTCGTGACCGAGGAGGTGGCGCGGGAGCAGGTGTCCCCGGAGCGGACTTCCCATCTGCCCTGGGCCGTGGCGGGCCGTTCCCGGGAGAAGCTGCTGCGAGTGCTGGAGAGGGCTGCCATGAAGCTGGGTAAAGCGGGCAGGCTGGGGCGCCCCGGGACCTCGGGCTCGGCCCCGCCGCCGCGGCTCTCACCCCCACGAGCCCCCTTCTCCCTGCTGAGGGGTTCCCGTCGCCTTAAATGAGCGCGTCTCTGCCTTGGGTGCCCCTCGAGGTTCCCAAACGTGCTAGAGGCCAGGAAGAAGAGAGCGATGCTTCGCATGGTGTCAGAACTTTTCCCCATTTCCTAAAACAAAAAGAGAGAAATCGCCCCTTCAGTTTCTCCCTTAGGGAATCCCCGCTGGCGAAACAGGAACTTTAGTTTTTGCTTTCTGCTCCCTCCCCGTCTAGAGCCAGGGTACCTTGTACCCTGCTTCCAGGGTTACAGGGCTGGAAGTTCTAGGTACTTGATCGGATAGAACAGTAGAGCACTGGCTTCAGCATTGTTTGCACTCGCTCTTTGCCGCGTTTTGGAAATGGGAGAGAAAGCCTAGGACTTTTAATGATAACATTGTTGTGGCTTTAATTTTTAATTTCATTTTTGCTTGTAAGAATTCTCCAGCAGTCCCTCTATTAAACCTTCCCCAACTTTTTTGGTGTGGTTTTGTTTTGGGCGTTTACTTACTCCTGCATTCATTGAAACATGTTTTTATTGAGTGGTCTTTAAAATGTCAGGTCCTATTCTAAATGCTGGGTTTCAGATGAGGAGGAGTCAAGTCAAGTCCACACAAACACCCTAATCTCATGGCCCTCGGGTTGCAGGGAGACCTTTAGGTTAGGAGTCGGTTGCTTTTAACTGTAATTTTCCACCCTACTGCCTCTTCATACAGACAAATAGCACCTGTTAGAGTTCTGGATATTCTTCATTCTTCTATTAAGCTTCATCTCACTTCCTTCTAATTCTACACAGAGTCCTGTTGTGGGAATTTGGAACCTATTTTGTTTGTGGTTTGTACAGGAGATACCATGTAGGCTGACTCTTCTATAACTCTCCTGCTACCACTACCAAGTACAGAATCTTTCCCAAAGAGCTTTCTGGTCTTTCTTTACTTTTCCAGAAGAAATACTTTCATTATTTAAATTTCCTTTTAAAAATTCCTCCTCTTTTTTTTTTTTTTGTCCAAGAAGATGGTATGGATACAGCCTAGTTGGCTACCATTTACAATGCACACATCAAGTTACTGCAGGGAACATACCTTGACCCAAGAAACCTTTGTACTCTATTGATTCAGTTTATTCCAATTATTTCCTTATTATGAACCTAAATGTTCTTCCCTAGACTGTGTTTTACACTTCAATCCTCTTTTGCTTCATTATGTTAATGTTAACTCCCCTCCACCTCATAATTTTATCATATGTAGTTATTTAATAGTTGATAAGAAATTACATTTATAATTCTTCCTGGAGAGGAAATCAGGAAAATCATCTTCTGAAAACTTGTAAAATTGGCATTTTACGTAGAGTTGTCATTTACACATTCCTTATGTTAGATTTTCTTTTAAACGTTAATAAGTTGTTTTATTAGGGAGCTTCCCCAGTGGCTCAGTGGTAAAGAATCCCTGCAGTGCAGCAGACAGGGGTTCGATCCGGAATATCCCCTGGAGATATTCTGGAGTTGGCAACCAACTCCAGTATTCTTGCCTGGGAAATCCCATGGACAGAGGAGCCTGGCAGACTACAGTCCCTGGGGTCGCAAAGAGTCAGACACGACTTAGGAATTAAACAACAATGTGTTTTATTAACCCTTCCTATTAACTCCATTTTCCTCATAGTCTTTTCCGTTTTTTAAATTACCTGGTTAAAAACAGTTTTATCTTTTGTTTGAGAGGAAGAATTAGCTCTTAGTGCATTTGCCACCACTGGTTATTATGAAAGGAAGATCTGGGAGATCTAATACTTATTGGGATTTGCCTAAAACAATTTATTCTTTATTTCAGGAAGACCGACACTGTCATCTGAAGTTGGAATAATAATTTGTGATATCACTAATCCAGCCTCACTTGATGAAATGGCTAAACAGGCAACAGTTGTCCTCAACTGTGTAGGCCCAGTAAGTAATCTGCCCTTCTGTGTATCAGAACAAAAAATCTATTCATTTCTAGCAGAATCTGGTATTTTGTATTCCAGAGAAACATAAGGGCAAGGAACAGAAGAATTGATTCAGGATATTAACCCCTTATGAGGACTTTTTACTTCTCACGAGAAGCAAATGAATATGACCAAAGTCTCCTGAAAGAGAGAGTGACACTAGACTCTAGGAATATTGCTGTTTTATTTGGTGGCTACAGCTATAATTGTTGTGTGCTATATACCCCCTAGCTAATAAAATGAGCATGTACCCACAATCTGCTTTTTATTTATTTTTAAAATTGCATTGTGTACTGCTGTTCCAGTGTATATATTAATGCATGTACAAAGAAAGATATTTTAAAAGGACTCATTCATGTATTCAAGAAATATTTATTGAAATATATAAATAGAAAATACGCAGAAAATCTCTCATGGAGCTGATAGTCCAGTGAGGAGACAGAAAAGTAATGTTATAACAGTGGATAAGTGACAGGTGCTTTGAAGAAAAATGCAACAGGGAAGAGAGAGAAAAAGATTGGCACACCAGTCTCTATTGGGTGGATGGTCAAGGAAGATCTCTATAGGAACTTTGCAGAGAGACCTGAATGCAGTGAGGGAATAAACCATGTGTGTATTGGAGGGTAGAGGGTTGCAGGGAAGAGCAAGTACAAAGGTTGTGAGATGAGCATGTTCTTGGAGAGACAGAGGAATGTGAGAGAGGCCAGTGTAGTTGGGCGTGAACAGGGCAGAGAGGTGGGGAGTTAGAGTGGAGAGATACTCAGGAGCTACGTGGTTAGGTCTGAAAGGTCAAGGTTGGGGTTTGGATTTTTCTTCTAAATATGACAGAGTTTTGAACGGTTGAAAGCAGGTTGACATAATTTGATTTACGGTTTTGAAATTCTTTGGCTTCTGAGAAGAAAAATAGATGGTAGGGAACCAAGAGTATAATGATGCAAGCAAGCCAAGGACAGGGTAGGAGTGTTAGAGGGGGAGAGAAGTGGTTGAGTCCAGATATTTTGACAAGAGAACCTCGAGCAGCTGCTGTTGGCCTGGATGAGAAAGAGATACTTGTGGTCTGTGTAACGCGGTGAATGTTGGTGACATTTACTGATCTGAGGAAGCAATCCTAATTGTCAAAGCATTTAGGAAATTGTTCATAATTTTGTTAAATGAAACCAGAAACTTTTTGATTGTCATAAAATATATTTCTATTGTTTATTTCAATTTATTTTGTTCTTAACTAGCTTAGAATATGGCTCTGTGATTTGTTGCTTGAGTCACTGTCTTATATACATCCTCAAATGAACTTGTCCCTCCCTCCCCATACTCTGGAAAGATCCGAGCCCTGATTGTTCCAGCTCCCTGCTTACTGTTTACCTGAACATGTGTAACCCAGTGTGGCTGGAGAAAAATGCATCATGATGCTGACTGGTCCCACTTAAAATATGTGATTGCAAACCTCATGTGCAGTCTCAGTACTTCCAGCAGTTCTATTTCCCTAGGCTATTTTCTCTTCTGTTCTCTGAAGCAACAGTTTTATAACTTCTTTTTTCTCATACTTTTGACATCCCGTTCTTTTATTCCTTTTTTCTCACTCTTACCTGGTAACTTTCTTCCTTTCTTTGTCTTTCTTTCTTTCTCCTTGCCTTTCTCCCTCCGTCTCTCCCTGCCTGTTGGGAGATTTAGACTACCTACTTACCTGCAACCTTGACTTTGCCTTACCTCCTTTTATGAGGAAAAATGCCCCTGCTTCTGTTGGGCACCATATTCAAAGACTTTATAGTTACAGGTTTATAGTTACATGTGTTCTTGTTATCATCAAATTTTCCATCTTGATGGATTATTCCTCTCGACATACAATTGTGGGATTATTCTCTCATTTAAAGAAAAACTTCCCTTAGTTCTACATACCCGTCTAACTACTCACATTTTTCTGTGCCTCTTTTTTAGCAAAACTCCTTGAAAGAGTTCCCTCTAGTGTCTCCTCTTCCTCACCTTCTTCTCTCTCTAGTCTTGTCAGGCTTTTATCCTTAGGCCTTCAATGAAACTACTCTGCCAACATCCCTGTCCTGGCAGATCCAGTTGTCAGTTCCCATTGCTCATCGTAGTCAAACCTCTCAGCATTTGTTCCAGTTGATCACTTTTTCCTTTCTTCATTTAGTTTCTAAATTCTTGCCCTTTCCTAGTCCCCCTCTCTCGCCCCCCGCTTTTTATCCTCCTGTGAATGCCAGAGGCCTCAGAGCTTAAGCCTTAGAAACTCTTTTCTGTTTACATTTGCTGGACCATTTTAAAATGTGATTATGATTGTGGTAAAATGTATATAACATAAAATTTAGCATTTTAACCATTTTTAAGTATACACTTTAGTAACATTTGGAGAAGGCAATGGCACCCCACTCCAGTACTCTTGCCTGGAAAATCCCAGGGATGAGGGAGCCTGGTGGCCTGCCATCTATGGGGTCGCACAGAGTCGAACACGACTGAAGTGATTTAGCAGCAACAGTTAGTAACATTAAGTACATTCACAGTCTTATAGAACTATCAGCACTTTATTTCCAGAACATTTTCATTACCCCAAACAGAAATTGTAACTGGGCCAGTATTTTTTAAACCTTGTGAAATCAGTTCAGTGGATTAAGACTAGGCGATAAAAAGAAAATAATCAGATAGACTGAAGTAGAAAATAGGATGAATTGCACATAATAAAGGTAAGTATTGGTTCATGAAGCTTTCATGTCAGGTAACATTTATGTATGGAGTCACTATGTGAAATGAATTTCTTAGGGTTGTAGTCAGAAAGATTAGAAATCCATAGCTTTCAGTACCGTCTCTATGCTGATGATGCCTACATTAACTTATTTCCACTGAAAACCTACCCCTTAAACTGGATCTAATACCTTCTGGATGTTTCCAGTTGGATGGTTTACATTCTTCTCTAGCTTTTTGCTTCCAAAACATTCTGCTCCTTAACCTCTGCTCTGAAGGTTATTTTTACTTTGTAATATGGATTATTCTCCTAGGGTAGATGCCAGTTTGCTAGTTTTGGTGTCATAATTTGTTTCTTTAAAGGTATTTGTTAAGACCCATTTCTCTACTTTGTGAGGGTCTCTTTCGTGAGAACTAAATGATATGTGTAGAACTAATCAGGCATTTATAAACAAGCAGTATGTCAAAATATACAGAAAATGACTGAATGAATACTTTTAAGCATTATTCTCTATGGTCTTCTGTGCTCAGAAGTGGAGAGGGGAAAACTGCTTTTGAGAGAAAGATGATGAATCTGATTTTGGATGTATTGAAACAGATATTTTAAAGTTAAGACAGGAAATATGTAATGGAATTATAATGGAATTATTTACTGTAAATAAGTGACAAAATCAAGATGAAGAGGAAATAGAGGAAGGAAAATGAAGCCTAAGAGAAATTAGTTTTGCCAAATGTTCTGTGCTTTTGTGGATCCTGAATTTTATGACAGAAGCTGCAGATGAGGCAACCTCATCAGTGAGCAGCTCTAAAGATAGGAGTTGGAAGTCATCAGCGTACATATTTTAATTGAAATCCAGAAAGTAGGTGAGATTTTCTGGGGAGAATGTCTAGGAAGGCAATTCTCTACCTCTAATGTACATTGGATTCACCCGTGAGACTTATTTATAATAATGGTTCCTGGAGTCTACCCCAGAAAACTTCTTACTGGAGGGCATTGAGGTGGGACTGAATAACCAGCAGACTTAATGAGGGCTCAGGTGATTCTGACACAAGTAGACTGCTGGTAACTTGAGATATTTGGGGGTAAAATAATCAGGAGGCCAAGGAAGTCATTAAATGAGTTTCAAATGGATGTGTGTCAATATTACCTAAGATGATCCATTGAGTACAGGAAGAAAATAGAGCTTTGACTTTTATATATGTTTAAAAAGTATATTAGAATAGTAATCCATGTCTGTGATGTGTAAATAAATTCATACAATTTAGTAGATGATGGATTTAAAAGCTGAACTTAGGTCTTGGTGCCTTGAAAGTCCTTGTTTGTTCCACTATGCTGTGTTGCCTCAGAGGTGAAGTGCTTCAGTAATTTTAGTGTTGGTTAGTGGCGGAGGATGAACTAGAACTAAACACACTTTCCCAGTCCTGTCATTCCAGTGTCGTTTGCTGTTTTTAAGAAGGGGGAGAGAAGGCTGTGGAGATGAGGCTGTGGAGTTAGGTAGAGAGGAACCCGTAGCCTACTTGAAAAGGTCAGTCCCTGCAGTGCCCTGTCTTGTCTTGTAAGTGTCCCTTTACCTGTTTCTTAAAGTCTAGAAGAAGCAGACCATCTCCATTCTCCAACTTTTGCTGTGAGGAATGAGAGAAGCAGAGGAGCTTGTTCTCCTACCCTACCCTCAAAAGGAAAAGTTTATCGTGCTTCTTTTGAAATGGGACTGACTCTGATGTATTAACTATTGTATACAGTTTTAAAATGTGTAATTCCTTGAGTTTAAGCAACAAATAGTTTGGGAGATAAAATCACTCGGATTATCTACTGTCTCCAATATTAAACTTATCCCTTCCAAACCTCTTCATCCTGTTTTTCTTTATTTTGTCTAATACAGCCACTGGTTTTTGGCCTCCATGTCCTGCTAATCAGGAAGTCAGATCATTTCTTTTAAGTATATCTCACCCTTAGTAAATCTTTCCCCTTCCTTAGTTTTGTCCTTCATTTCTTACCTGCCATAAGTTTTGTTTTCTAATGCCACAGGCAGAGTGATATGTCTGTGCTATAAATTTTTCATCACTGTCCTATTTCAAATCCTCTAGGAGGGCTCAGCAATGCAGAAAAGATAAAGTTAAGTCTTGATGGCATGGCACTTAGGGTTGTTCCTGATCTGGCCCAAGCATTTCTCTCCAGACTCATCTCTTATACTTCCCTCTCAAATATTCTGAGCTTCAGTTATCTTGAGCATCCTTTACACATCTTCTTTACACTTTTACATATAATTTTTCCTTTGTTTGGATTTTCTTTTTTCCTGGCAAATCCTTACTGTTCTTCAGAATTCAACTCAAATGAGTCACTGATTCTATGAAACTTCCAAGTTTATCTTCAGTTAGAGATAATTCTGTCAGTCTTTTATTTGCATTGTGAGTATCAGTATATTGCAGTTATATTACTTTCTCATTTTCTATTTAGACTATTAATATTTGATTTCTTGATAACCAAGACTGTACCTCCAAAACTCACAATGGTATTCCTTCGCTTAAGCTTACCAAGTAAGACTAAGCTGTTGGTTTTTTTTATTCTCTCAGTACCGGTTTTATGGAGAACCTGTAATAAAAGCATGTATTGAAAATGGAACTAGCTGTATTGACATCTCTGGAGAACCTCAGGTATGTAAAATGAAAAGAGAACAGAATTAATAATACAACTTCTGTTCACATGAATAATGGTGCAGTTTTGCGGACATATTTTAGAAGGTAATGATTCCTCCCTAGCATTTTAAGATGGTATTTCATTAAAAGCCTGAAGGAGAGCATCATGATAAGGTATTCGCTTTTGTTCCCAATGGCCTGATTTCTTTCAAAGCCTTTGTGTATAGTATGTGTTGATTTATATAACTACTACATGCTGTAAACAGAATTAATTAAAATAAAACTTGCTTAGAGTCATACAACCATTAAGTTGAAAAGCTAGGACTTGAAATGAGGTTTGCCTGACTGCAGGGAGTGGAGTATTATAAGAACAAAGCTACACTAGTTCCTTTATAACTGTAATCTCCTGTGTTCCTATAATCTCAGTCCTGTCATCAGTGTGCCAGTATAGTATATACATACATAGAACTTATCAGTTGGTGATACTGGAAAGTGCTGAGAACGTGTAAATTACCAAGACTGATGCAAGAAGAAGTCAGAAGCATAAATGTAAGAAAAACTTACTCATTTAAAATATTCTAGAACAAAGAAAATGGTAAAAAAGCTTCCACGTTATCTTGAAAGTACTATGAATGTGGTATCAAAACCTAATAGTGATCCAGAAAGTGTGTATACCGAAAATGCAAATTTAAGTAACTCAGTTTAAAAAAAGGGCAAGGGAGGAAAAGAGGCAAATCTCCAGTGCAAAAGAATTCCGTGTAATTCACATAGCTTCTGTGCCCTCAAGGAGGGGGAACATAACACCTGCCTTCTTATGTGTGGGCTGCACACAGTCACTTCCTTCCAGTGTATGGAAAGGAGAAGGAAAAGACCAGCTTTACAGTGGAGAAGCTGGAGAACACTAGCTCAGCCAGGTATTCAGGGTCAACATCAACAGTGACAAATTATGTTGATAGTAGGTACTCTTTTCTTTTAATTGAAGTACAGTTAATTTACAATATGGTGTTAGTTTCAGATGTATAGCAGAGTGTTTCAGCTATATGTATTTTCAGATCCTTTTCATTATAGGATATAGTTCCCTGTGCTATAGAGCAAATCCTTACTGTTTATCTATTTTATATTAGTGGTATATCTTTTAATCCCTTACTCCTGATTTATCCCTCTCTCCCACCCTCCCTCCTGCTTTGGTAACCGTATATTTGTAAGATAGTAGGTACTGTTGATATGACATCATGAAATGGCACTTTACCCCTGTAATCTTACTCCCTAAAACCTATAACTTTACTATAGTAATGAGAAAATCATGAAATATACTCCAATAGAGGGGCATTCTACCAAGTACCTGGGCAGTACTGTAAAGGTCATAAAAAGTTAGAAAAGTCTGAGAAACTGTCACAGCCAGAGGAGCTTAAGAAGACATGACAGCTAAATGTAGAACAGTATCTTGAATGGAATCCTGGATAGAAGAAGGACATTAGGTAAAAGCAAAGGAAACCTGAACAAAGTATAGACTTCAGTTAGTAATAATGTATCAAGATTGGTTCACTCATTATAACACATTAATGTGTCCAATACTTTGGCCACCTCATGCGAAGAGCTGACTCATTGGAAAAGACTGATGCTGGGAGGAATTGGGGGCAGGGGAAAAGGGGACGACAGAGGATGAGGTGGCTGGATGGCATCACTGACTCGATGGACGTGAGTTTGAGTGAACTCTGGGAGTTGGTGATGGACAGGGAGGCCTGGCGTGCTGTGATTCATGGGGTCGCAAAGAGTCGGACACGACTGAGTGACTGAACTGAACTGAATGTGAAAGATGAAATGATAGGGTTAGCTGAGTACAGAGTGCCTAGGAATACTCTACTACTCATTTTTTTCCCTGTAAATCTAAAATTGTTTTTTAAAAGTAATTATTAAAAAACAGGCAAAGAATTTGAACAGACATTAACCTTGCATCCTCTCCTTTCTGACCATTCTTATCTTTCTGTTTACATATGTGCACAGATATATGTTTGTAATGAGGTTCATCAGGAAGATGTGATTTGGGATAGCTTTGTTTGGCTTTCTTTGTATATTTTTATATTAATTTTTCATAATAGCAATTACTTTTACATTTAAAAATAGTTCTAAAAAATGAATTAATTCAGATCAGCATATCTCTCACCTGAAACAGAGTAGGTATGTTTGCTGAATAAATGTCAACTATTTTCACAGTTAATGTTTTGCTGCAGAGGCATCTTAGTTAGCATTTTCACAGTTTAATCGCTGTGTTTTCTAAATTGTTTAAATTTAAATTTGCTTTTTAATTGCTTTGTTGTTCAATATTGATCTAGATGTTTCTATGTAGCTCTTATTTAGATCTTTTGTCTTGAATCTGTAGTTTCTGGAACTAATGTATTGGAAGTATCATGAGAAAGCTGCAGAAAAGGGGGTTTATATCATTGGAAGCAGTGGCTTTGACTCCATTCCAGCAGATCTGGGAGTAATATATACCAGAAATAAAATGAATGGTAATTATTGATTAATAAGCAATAATGGAATTTAAAATAGAGTGGTTTCATGTTGATAATTGTGATGAACTCAAATCTACTTGGGAAAAGAAACATAATTATTAATGGGTAATATTAAAACACAGTATGTGTTTTAATATAACTCTGCATGTTAAAAATGCTACTGACACTATTGGTTTTTGAGGTATGGATAGTACTATAAATGTTCTGAAAAAAAAAAAAAAGAAATGTTCTGAAGGAAAGAATTCTCCATTTTTTGAATCTAGTTGTGGTTATAGTTGTGGAAATCTAGTTGTGGAAAAATTTTTTAGCAAGCATTATAAATTCAAACTTGCTTTGTTTAGGAATTACTACATCTTAAAGTATCATACTAAATTGAAAGGTTTTAATTTTTTAATGAACAAAGCTAGGAAGTATTGGACAAAGTTTTTGATATCTTTTGTAGCTCATGTATAAAAATGGAGACAATAAGAATGGGAAAAAATTACTAATGTAGTAAAACAATGGAAGTTACTAATGTCATACATATACAAAATAATGTCCCTTTAGAAAATGATCTGAAGTCCGTAAGTCCAGTTCTGTATAAACCATTCCAGAGTTTAAAAAGATGGAATGTGTTCCAGTTTATGTTAGAAAGATAGCTTTGAAACTGAAGCTCAACACATGTAATGCACATGCGTACCATTTACTGATCTTAGATTTTTAGAAATTGTGAATGTCAGAAAGCAGCAGCTAACATCATACTTAATAATGAAACACTAGAACCATTCCTAATAAAGAAAAGGGCATGAATTGAGCATCTTTAAAATACTTAGTCTTCCAACCCATGGATCTAGTATATTTACATTTATTAAAAAACTTACTAAAAATCTTCATTTACTAAAAAAGCTTGGACTGCTTTTCATGATGTTCCTACATGTTTCTCATTGAGGTTATTCTTAAATATTTAGTAGCTGTTATTTTGGATAGGTCCTTTTTTACTTTTAAAGTAGTATTTTAAGAAATACTACTTTGAGATTTGTTTTAAAACTTTTTTTCAGATACTGAAACCTAGGAGTCATCATTTTAGCAAATACCCCAACTAATTGTTGATGCACATGGTTCACATTTTATTACATACATACATATTAGGTGGTGCATGTTCTTCCTGTGTGTAGGGTTAGATATATTCAGGCCCATTCTCTTAACAACTCTCAGAATCCTCTCCAGTGAGCTAGACTTTAATGATCTATTTTTGGTTTTGTCAGATATTTTAAAGTTGCTCAATTCATGCCCTTCTCTTTATTAGGAATGGTTCTAGTGTTTCATTATTAAGTATGATGTTGGGTACTGCTTTTTGACATTCATTGTGTTAAGAAAGATGTTTATGTGGCTCTAGTTCTCTGGTGTAACATCGTCATGGATGCCATAGTTATTCATTACCTTGCTCATTGTCAGCTTTCAAAGGCCTCATGCTTTAATTTTCTCTTGGAATTAAAACTGGAATACTGTCTCTTAAGAAATGGATGGATTTCATTTTATCACATTTTGAGAATTAGCTAGCCCATTATATTTTTCTTTTGTCTTACTGCTCTCAATAAGCTCAAAGACTAATTAAATTCTTAACCACTCTACATATATGTCAGTCCTCATGTTTAATATAATTGATTTCTCCCCTTTTTTTCTGGCCTTGGTTTTCTACTTTTATTTTTACTGTGTATATTTTTATCTCAATTAAACAGCCTTACTTTAAGTATTTAATAAGCCATCACAAAGGCCCACTTTGGTAGGGTTTCTATACATTTATTATGCTGCTAAGTCGCTTCAGTCGTGTCCAACTCTCTGCAACCCTATAGACGGCAGCTCACTAGGCTTCCCCGTCCCTGGGATTCTCCAGGCAAGAACACTGGAGTGGGTTGCCATTTCCTTCTCCCATGCATGAAAGTGAAAAGTGAAAGTGAAGTCGCCCAGTCGTGTCTGACTTTTAGTGACCCCATGGACTGAAGCCCACCAGGCTCCTCCGTCCATGGGATTTTCCAGGCAAGAGTACTGGAGTGGGGTGCCATTGCCTTCTCCAACATTTATTATAAGTCACTACTAATGAGCCTTTTTGAAAGCTTTCATATTGCAAAATAGAAGAATTCCCATAGGTGTAGTTTTGAGAACTGGTGGGCTTCCAGAATGAATGAGCTAAATTGTTCCCTATTGGAAGAGACTTTTGCAAAATGTTTGCTAGAAACATTTTGACAAAATGTTTGCTAGAAAACATTTTGTCAGTACCAGCAGTTAGTTTATGTTAAAGTACTTTTTTCTGATAATTTATCTGGCTTTAGCTGCTTCTTAAATCTGTTTACAGTAACCTAATAATACTGTTATAGCACAGATTTTCCTGATTATATCAGTTATAAGCTTAATAAAAATGTTTCCTAAATGAATATGAATAGTTTATTATTATTTGTCCTGGATTAATAGATTTTTATTTGATTTTGCTTTTACCATTTTCCTCCCCTTTTAGGTACACTGACTGCTGTGGAAAGTTTCCTGACCATATGTTCAGGACCTGAGGTTAGTTTTTGTCTGTCACATGTTATGTTTTCTATGTTAATATGAAAAAACATTTTGGAAATGATACGTGCCTGTTAAAAAGATTTAGATTAATTAAATTGTATACGCAGTTGTAATTTTTAGTGCATGAGAGTCACTGTATTTAATTTTAAAAATTAAAGGTTGCTGAGAATTATTTTGACTTAAAATAGAATTTATTTAAAACAGTTGCACAATTCATTATATTAGAAGGAGCTACCTTCATCCTAACACTAAGCGTTTGTCATTGTTATGTGGTGAAATGTTGTCAACCTAGAAAATTATCACCTTAGTGCAAATTAGTGCATTTTTGTTATGTGCCTAACTTGGGAGTTGGATGCTCTTGTGGCCAGACAGGAAATATATGATGTAAATGTAGTATTACTGAATTTATGGTCTATTTGGGAACATAAGAGACTCTTGAGAGTCCCTTGGACTGCAAGGAGATCCAGCCAGTCCATTCTGAAGATCAACCCTGGGATTTCTTTGGAAGGAATGATGCTAAAGCTGAAACTCCAGTACTTTGGCCACCTCATGTGAAGAGTTGACTCATTGGAAAAGACTTTGATGCTGGGAGGGATTGGGGGCAGGAGAAGAAGGGGACGACAGAGGATGAGATGGCTGGATGGCATCACTGACTCGATGGACACGAGTCTTATGAACTCTGGGAGTTGGTGATGGACAGGGAGGCCTGGCTTGCTGCGATTCATGGGGTTGCAAAGAGTCGGACACGACTGAGCGACTGAACTGAACTGAACTGGGAACATAAGATAATTGCATTTTGGGAACAGGACCATGTTTTGTGGTAATACTTTTATTGCCAATAGGGTCTAACCCAATTCTGTGTCTATACTTGAGGCTTCATAAGTATTTGTTCTCTTTAAAAAAAATAGTATTTCAGGTATTGTGTAATGCAAATATATGTAATAGTGCAAGATAGTGTGACATATAAATGAACAACAAGCAAATCTTTAAAGAGGTAATAACTTAGACTAGCAGGAGACAAGAATTGTTATTAAAGAGGTCAGGTGAAATACTGAAGGATTCTGAGACTGGGGAATACATCTACCTGGGAGGCCAGAAATGATGGAGTTGTTGGAGAAGCTGAGATATGGACTGAATTTTAAAGGTTGGTGCTGAAGAGATGTGGATAAGGGAGAGGAAATAGTTTAACCAATATATAACTGTGGGATGGTGTGGTGCACGTTTTAAGTAATGGGTCTGTTCCTTTGGATTATGGGTTCAGATTGGTGAACACAAAGAACTGTGTAAAACATGCTAAAATTTGTGTTACAAATAATATCCACTAGAGTATCAGAGGGAAGGGAAGTGATAGTGGGACTGAGTAATTTGAGAGTGCCTCATAAAGGCCTTATTAAGTTGAACCTTGGAAAGTGAATAGCATTTGGAAGATGAGAGGCAGCGACCCAAAACAAAAGCACAGAAATGAGAATGAAAGACATGCTTGGAACTCTGGGGAACATAAGTTATAGAAAGCCAACTCAGCCTGATTTAAACAAAACAGAAAAGAATTTACTGATTCTTGTAACCAAATGTCTGCAGGTAAACAGTGTGGCAGGATCTGGATGTTCTGGATGTTATCAGAACTCATTTTTACCCCTTGTCCTCTTCGTGTCTCTTCAGTAATTCTGTACTCCTCAGTGTGGACTCTCACAGTGGGGGGAAGTGCTGGCGGCCACAGATGCACATTGTACTTAAGGTTCATGATCTCCCAGGAACAGCTGGCAGAGTTTGAGTATGCAAAATTAGGGAAGATTACTCAAGTATTGAGTTATTTGGTCATTCTTGAGCCAAACAGTGAGACCTGGAGTATAATGGAGCACTCAGAGAGCCCACAGAGAAGGCAATGGCAACCCACTCCAGTACTCTTGCCTGGAAAATCCCATGGACAGAGGAGCCTGGTAGGCTGCAGTCCATTGGGTCACAAAGAATCAGACACGATGGAGCAACTGCACTTTCACTTTTCACTTTCATGCATTGGAGAAGGAAATGGCAACCCACTCCAGTGTTCTTGCCTGGAGAATCCCAGGGATGGGGGAGCCTGGTAGGCTGCCATCCTTGAGGTCGCAGAGTCAGACACGACTGAAGAGACTTAGCAGCAGCAACAGCAGATAGCCCAGGCCTGGGTCATGGGCCTCTGGAGGGGGAATCATAGGGCCAAGCCCTTCTGAACACCATGGAACAAATTCTAAATAGGAAAGAGAGTTTTGTAAGTAGAAGACAGGGTAGCAGAATTAAAAATTCCCTGGAGGAGACCAGTGTAAAACTGACAAAAACAGATGTCCACTACAGGGAGATGAGAAAATAAGTAGAGCTAAAAAGCCGAGGCTTCTTTTGAAAGAGCAGCAGGAGATGATCTGTAATACAAAATGATAATACTGTCTCCTTCATATAATTGTTATGAAGGTTAAATTAGTCAGTGAATATAAATCAAAACAGTGGTTGGCACGTAGTAATCACTCAATAAATATTGTTAAGTCCTGTTTTTATAAGGACTCTAAGTTGGGGCTTGATCAGGACCAAAGATTTGAAAAACATCATATTCAATGCAGCTCCTTCTCACTCCCCTTAAAGCAAAATAAGGAGCCTTAATTTCCCAAGGATGGACAAAGATAACTCCCTTGGAGAAGCATCCCTTGGCCCAGAATTGGTTTCCTCCTGCTGCTTCTCCCGCTTTTCCCTTAAGCTTTATTACTTTATGTAAAAATTGAATCATAGACAATGTATTGGACCATAAAGCAAGACTCAAAGAATTTCAGAGGATTGAAATCATATTCTCAAGACAGAGCTGTCTAGTACATCTTCCCACGATGATGCAGGTTTTCCATATATGCTATATAATGACTTCCATACTGGATAGTGCAGCTCCAGTGCAGGTGTCAGCCCACGGCCTGCTCTTATATGGCTGCAAGCTAAGAATAATTCTGATATATTTAAAGAGCTATAATGGAAAATGAAGAATGTGTAGCGGAGACCATATGTGGCCTACATAGCCCAAAATACTTAGTTTGACCTTTTACAGAAATAGTGTGCCAGTCGCTGTTTTAGAGTATGTTTCAGGCTATAATACTATTACAGTCTAGAAACTATACACTAAAAATCAGTGAAGAGATAACGGGAATTCAGTCTCTTCACTTCTTACAGGTTTTTAGGATTTTGCATATATTCCTAAGTCAGTTTTGGTAGTTTATGTCTATGTTAGTTTCCTAGGACTGCCATAATAAAGTACCACAAACTGGGTTGCTTAAACAAGGGAAACAGTGCTTAAGGCCAGAAGTCTGGATCTAGCTAGAAAGCTGGAAGTCCATGATCAGGATGTTGGCGGGGCTGTTTTCTATGAGGACTGTGAGGGGGCTCCATGCTTTCTCCTAGCTTTGGGTGCTCGCTGGCACTCTTTGGTGTTCCTTTGTTTGTAGATGCATCACTCAGACCTCTTTTTCATCTTCACATGATGTGTGTGCGTGTCCAGATTTCTCCTTTGTATAAGGACACCAGTAATTTTGGGTTGGGGGTCCACCTCCTCCAGTATGACCTCAGCTTAACTAGTTAAATCTGCAACAACCATATTTCCAAATAAGGCACATTCTTAGGTGCTGGGGGTTAGGCCTTGAACATACAAATTTAGGCCAGGAACCCAATTTGATCCAGAACAGTATCTTTCTAAGAATTTGTTCATTTCATTTAGGTTATCTAATTTGTTTGGATACAACTGTTCACAGTATTTCCTTATACGCCTTTTTCTTTCTGTAAGATTGGTAATGCCACTTCTTTCATTCCTCATTTTAGTAATTTGAGCCCTTTCCCTCTTTCTCTCTCTCTCTGTCAGTCCAGCTAAAGGTTTTTCAATGTGATGGATTTCTTTAAAGAACCGGCTTTGGTTTCACTGACTTTATTGTTTTTCTTTTCTTTGTTTATTTCCACTCGAGTCTTTATTATTGCTAGAAGACTAGAATAGAAAGCAGAAATATAAAAATCAGTTGCATTTCTATATACCAGCCACAGTTAGAAAATGAATTGTTTTGAAAAAGAGACCATTTATGGTAGCATTAAAAAATCAAGAACTTTAGAGGACTTCCCTGATGGTCCAGTGGTCAAGAAACTGTCTCCCAAAGCAGGGGACGTGGGTTCAATCCCTGGTTGGGGAACTGAGATCCCACAGGACACAGGGCAGCCGAGCCCATGCATAGCAACTCCCGAGGCTGTGTGCTCTAGAGCTCGGCCCCCACAACAAGAGAAGCCCACACACCATGACTCGAGAAGCCTGTGTGCTGCAACAAAGAACCACTGCAGCCAAAACTTTAAACAATTAAAATGATCAAATACTTAAGAATAAGTGATACAAAATGTGTACGAGTTCTATGAAGGAAACTATAAAATGTTATTGAGTGACCTTAAAGAAGGCAAGGAAATATGAGAATCCACCATATTCATGGATTTGAAGACTGGATTTGGTTAAGATGTCAGTTTTCCTTCAGTTGATTTATAATCCCATATAATTCCAATCAAAATCCCAAATAGGTTTTTGTGGGTTTTTTTGCTTGTTTTCTTTTAGTATGCAGCTTGACATAGTTCTAAAATGTATATGAAAATACAGAGGGCTAAAAATAGGCAACACTTTCTTAAAGGAGAATAAGGTAGAACAATGCTCTTGAATATCAAGTCAGAGTGTAATATTGGCAGGGAGATAGCAATAGGTCAACAGAACAGGATAAAGAGCTCAAAGTATTTGTGCATATATGAGCACTTGATTTATGGTAAAGAGTCTTTTCGGGAGATGATGGGCATGGAGAAACAATGAAATTGGATTCCTACTTTGCACTGTGTACAAAATTAAGTTTAGATGGGTTATAGACCTTAATGAATAAGGCAAAACACTAAGCTTTTAGAAGGTGACATTTCATGTCCTCAAGGTCAGGAATGGCTTCTTTTTACCCAGAAATATATTATATTTTATAAATTTATTTTTATTGAGGTATAATTGACATATAATATTATACTATTCAGATGTACAACATAATTCAGTATTTGTATGTATTACAAAATGATCACCACTAGTTAATATCTACCACCACACTTAGTTATAATTTTTTTCTTGTGATGAGAACTTATAAAATTTCTCTAAGCAAATTTCTAATATGCTTATAGTATTTTTGTATACATTTAAAATTTTTAAATTGAGTATTTTTTAATCAAAGACACCATTAAGAAAATGTTAAGGTGAGCTGCAGAGATGAATCCTGACATCACAATTTTGAACAAAAGAAGCAAAACTCAAGAAATATACACTATATGGTTCCATTTCTATAAAATTTAGAAACAGGCAAAATTTACTACAGTGTCTAGAAATGAATTCTTAGGTGGTAAAACAAAAAAAAAAAAAGCATTTTTCTTAATTATCACAAAGGCAGGAAAGAAGGAGGACTTTCTGGGCTTAAATAGATGTTAGCCTCATAATTACATTAAATTATGCTTTTATGTTCTGTGCACTTTTCTATTTTTTAGCAAAATAAAGGTTTTTTTTTAATGAGATGTAATTTTTGTCTTTTTAATGGCTTATTTGTATAAGATACTCTTAGGTTTTTTAAAAATCTGTTTTCCCCTGATTTTAAGAAATCTTTGCAAATAAGTCAAATTGGCTAGGCACAGATTGAAAATAGTTTCACAAATTAAACTCAGAAGACTTTTAGCTCTGTTTTAGTTTTAGCAAAACAGAAGTGATTAATCTGTAACAAAATGGAAGTTAGATTGTATCTCTCTACCTTTCTGTTTCATCAAAGCTGTTATGTGAAAACATGAATCTTCTGATGGTTTTATTATTTCTTTTCTCCTGCTTAAAGCAATCAGTGATAGTTAAGTGAAAATGATGAAGTGAAACTCACTGGCTTGTTAAAAAAATATATAAATAATGGTAGGAGGAAAGAAGAAAGGACATATGTTGTAAATATGTAGTATGTAAAAAGGGTGTAAACAGTGAATATGATTGTACTAATGAATGTTACTGCTGCCTATCTGGTCATAAAAATTCATCTCAAGATTATTGAATTAGAGATTATGCCTTGCTCAAATAAGATAAAATGGTCTTTGTATCAATTATAAATGACTTGATTTTACATTTTAGTAATTATCCCTTAAGGCATGTTTCTTTTTAATATTTTAATTTTTTTTTTTTTTGAGTGTAGTTGATTTACAGTGTTATATGAGTTTACATGTTTCTTTAACTTTTGAATTATTTTGTTAGGGATTGTCCATTCATGATGGTACCTGGAAGTCAGCAGTTTATGGTTTTGGAGACAAGAGTAATTTGAAAAAACTACGAAATGAGTCAGATATGAAGCCTGTCCCAATTGTTGGACCAAAATTGAAAAGAAGGTATATTATCTTGAAATCTGTTCTTCAGTTTATCTAAGCATATTGTTGTTTATCTGACTGTTAATAACATATGCTATTAAAAAAGCCTGGAGACTTTTATAGTGAGTTCACTGTTATTTTCAAGGATAAATAAAATATAATTAATATGTTACACTAAGTTTAACTACTTCATATATAATAATACATTTGAATTCTGGGAAAAATTAGTTTTATGACTCTTCACCATCAGTATCAAAATTAAACATCAGTTAAATTTTATGCAATGAAAATGTGATGATCTTATGTATATTAATCAATATATTAATAGTGTTTATATGTGAGAACCCTGAACTCAGAGTTTGGCTATTGAAATGAGTGTTCTTTTTATCGTTATCTGGGGAAATTGTTGGGGTACAAAACAGGTTAAATTATGTATGTTTCAAGTGCCCATGGTATGAAGAATACTAGTGTTCTAACTTGTCATTTCGGAGAAAGCAGTGGCACCCCACTCCAGTACTCTTGCCTGGAAAATCCCATGGACGGAGGAGCCTGGTAGGCTGCAGTCCATGGGGTCGCTAAGAGTCAGACATGTCTGAGCAACTTCACTTTCACTTTTCACTTTCATGCATTGGAGAAGGAAATGGCAACCCACTCCAGTGTTCTTGCCTGGAGAATCCCAGGGACTGGTGAGCTTGGTGGGCTGCCGTTTATGGGGTCCCACAGAGTCGGATACAACTGAAGTGACTTAGCAGCAGCAGCAACTTGTCACTTATTGGGGTGCAAGTATAAAGAACAAAGGACGAATACTAAAGTAAATTTTAATACAGAGCAGATCTGCCATCATTATTGTTATCATTAATTGCCTTAGTAAGAGTTAAAGTTTTTATTCAGAAATTTACCAGCTAAAGTTGTGGTCACTGTAAATGGAAAAGATGCAACATGGGTCTGTCTTGCAGGTGGCCAATTTCTTACTGCAGAGAACTCAACAGTTATTCCATTCCTTTCTTGGGAGCAGATGTGTCTGTTGTGAAGCGGACTCAGCGTTACTTGCATGAAAATTTAGAGGAGTCACCTGTAAGTGTATATCATTTATTTTTTAATAAAGAGTATTCTAGTTTGTTTCAGTTCTTCTATCAGTTTAATGTAGGATTTTTATGTTTATAAATCCAAAAAAGAAAGAGTTGAATAGTGAATGTTTCAGTTTCTGGGAGCATAAAAAATTAGTAGTGTAGAGCATTTTGCATTTTATGGGGGTGGTAACAGCTTCCTCCCACAATTCAGATCTGACCTTCTGAATATGATTTTTACTTGAGACAGTAGAAGCAAGTTCAGTGCAGGAAATCCTGGTGTAAGTACCCAACAGTCCTGTTGAGAGTTTGAGCTGCTAGAATACTTTCTGTTGCTTATGAAGATGTCTGGATTCTCTCTTCTGTCCTTGCTACCCTGGAGTCCCATCCTACTCCACTGGTGAAAGAAGTCATTATTCCCACTGCCAAGACTTGAAGAGGAAACTATTTCAAGTTAAAAAAAAAATTTCTTAAAGAGGTTGTAAGTGGAGTATACATTCTATAAACTCAGGTATATGATTATGAACATTTCATATTTGTATTCAAGGAGGGGGAGCTAATTATTGTTTGCAACAATTCCTTTTTAAAAAATGTCCCTCTAGTGTCTGTTTTCTGAACAAGCTTTTAGAACATAACACATTCATAAAGTGAAAACTGCTTTCATTTGATACTTCTGACTATAGAGTAAGTTATTAGTAGCTAACATTTTTGTATTACTTGGTCTAAGAAAGGCATAACATCCTGATTTTATATTCTTCATCTAGGTTCAGTATGCTGCTTATGTAACTGTGGGAGGCATCACTTCTGTTATTAAGCTGATGTTTGCTGGACTCTTCTTTTTATTCTTTGTGAGGTTTGGCATTGGAAGACAACTTCTCATAAAAGTAAGTAAGTTTTTATGAAATTAAACCTACAGAATATCTTCTATGAATTTTAAAAAATATGACTAAAGGTTGTGTTTTTTTCCCCTTTAGTTCCCATGGCTCTTCTCCTTTGGTTATTTTTCAAAACAAGGTCCAACACAAAAACAGGTAACCCTTTCCTTTGTATCCAGGTCTCTAAAATAATTTTTTTCTTAATTTTGTTTTTACTTTTCCTCAGTGCAGTGATAATAACAGCTAAGACTTGATGAAGCACTTACTTTGTTTCAGACATTCTTATGTTCTTCATATACATTAGATTACTCAATCTTTTCAAACACTCCTTGAGGGAGGTGTTATATCCATTTTATAAATGAGGAAAATAACAGAAGTAACAGAGAGGCTAAGAAATTTGCCAAAGTCCTGTAGTAAGTAGATGGCCAGGCTAGAATGAGAACTGAGCTGTTTGGCTCCAGAAATTGTGTTCTCTTTACATCATAGAAATTCCATATTTTTTACTCTTCAATTTTACTCCTTCTTATCTCATCCTTTTACCTCCTCTGTCCCCCTCTCCCAAACGTACTTCCTTTTTCCTCTTTCACACACCCTGGATTCCCATGGTAGATAAATTGAATTGTCACCTGTCCAATATCCTCAATACAACTGCTTTAGGCACTTAAAATATAACGTGTAAAATCTGAACTTCTTTCCACCAAACCCTCATCTTATTGTTTCCCATCTCAGTTGGTGGCACTATCATCTGCCCAATCAAGAACGTAGGCATCACTCTAGATTTTTCTCTAAATCCATCACAACTACCTTAGTTCCCTCTCCCTTCTCTCTTATCTCCCTTTCTCTGCCACTTCCTTCTAATTGTGGTAAAATTAAAATACACATGACATAAAATTTTCCATCTTAACCATTTTAGTTCATCAGAGATACAGAGGGCTGATTGTATATACCCTATTTTGCTTATCCACTCATCTGTGCATTGACATTTGGATTACTTCTGTCTTTTGTCTATTTTGAATAATGCTTTTATGAAATTGAGTGTGCATTAACATCACTGAAGAGCTTTCAAAAAGTCCAGCGCCCAAGCCACATTCCACACCAATCAAACCTGAATCTCTGATCATCTGTTTTGGGTTCTCTCCCAAAACTGAGATCTCTGCTATGAGGCCCCACTTCACACCTACTGAATCAGAATGTCCAAATGCCAGGGTCAAAACATGTATTTGAAAAAAGCTCCCTGAGTGATTCTGATATATAAAGTCCCAGGTGTAAAAGTCATTGCCAAAGCAGTAAGTCAGGGAAGTATTTTAAAGAAGATGATAACAGGGTCAGATTTAATTGTTTATTGAAGTGTAGTTGATTTACATTATTGTGTTAGTCTCAAGTATACAGCAAAGTAACTTAGTTATACATATATATTTTTTTCACGTTATTTTCCATTATAGGTTATTACAAGGTATTGGATGTAGTTCCTTCTGTTATACAGTAAATCAATGTTGCTGATCTATTCTCTGTGTAGTAGTTTGTAGTTGTTAATCCCCTACTCTTATTTATCTGCCCCCCTTTCCTCTTTGGTAACAATAAATTTGTTTTCTATGTCTGAATTTGTTTCTATTTCGTATCAGGTTTTAAATTCTACATATAAATGATATCATATAATATTTGTCTTTCTCTGTTTGGCTTACTTCACTTAGTATGGTATTCTCTAGGTCCATCTGTGTTCCTTCAAACAGCATAGTTCATTCTTTTTTTCTAACAGTAATATTTCATTGTATATATACATATTAGGGGCTTCCCTCATAGCTCAGTCAGTAAAGAATCTGCCTGCAGTGCAGGAGACCCAGGTTCGTTTCCTGGGTCAGGAAGATCCCCTGGAGAAGGAAATGGCAATCCACTCCAGTATCCTTGCCTGGAAAATCCTATGAACAGAGGAGCCTGGCGGGCTACAGTCCATGGAGTTGCAAGAGTCAGACACGCTTAGCAGCTAAACCACCACCACCACCACTACCATACATATCACGTCTCCTTAAACCAGTTGTCTGTTGATGAGCACACTTGGATTGTTTCCATGTCTTGGCTATTATAAATAGGGCTACTATGAACATTGACATGCATTTATCTTTTGAATTAAAGTTTTCCTTTTTTCTGAATGTATGGCCAGGAGTGGGATTGCTGGATCATATGGTAGCTCTGTTTTTAGTTTTTTTAAGGAACCTCCATCCTGTTTTCTGTGGTGGTTGTACCCATTTACCTTCTCACCAATGAGAGAACATATAGTATTTATCTTTGTCTTACTTTACTTGAAGTCCATCCATGTCATCACGGGTGGCAGGATTTCATTCTTTTTTATGGCTGTATAATATCCCTGTGTGTGTGTGCATATACACACACACACTCACTACATTTTCTCTGCACATTAGTGGACATTTAGGTTGTTTCCGTGTCTCAGCTATTGTAAATATCGCTGCGGTGAACATGGGGGTGCAGATATTTTTTTCAAATTAGTGTTTTGGTTTGCTTCAAATAAATACCTGAAAGTGGACTTGCTGGATTGTATGATTTGCATTTCCCTGCTGATTACTGATACTGAGCATGTTTTGCTAGTCACCTGTATGTATTTTTTGGAAAATGTCTATTCAAGCCCATTTTTAATCAGATTGTTTGGTTGAGTTGTATGTATTTTTGTATATTTTAGGTATTAACTCCTTATTGGATACAATTTTTGCAAATACCTTCTTCCATTTAGTAGGCAATCTTTTTGTTTTGTTGATAGTTTCACTGTGCAAAATTCAGTTTAATGTAGTTCCACTTGTTTATTTTTGCTTTTGTTTCTCCTAAGAAGACATCCAGTAAAATACTAAGACCAGTGTCAAAGAGCATACTACCTGTTTTCTTCTCAGGAGTTTTGTGGTTTCAAGTCTTACATTTAAGTTCTTAATCCACTTTGAGTTTATTTTTCTATATGTTGTGAAACAGTAGGCCAGTTTGATTTTTTTGCATGTAGCTGTCCAATTTTCCCAACACAGTTTATTAAAGAGACTGTCTTTCCTGTTGTATGTTCATGCCTCCTCTGTTGTATGTTATGCCTCCTCTGTTGTAGATTAATTGACCATGTAAGTGTGGGATTATCTCTGAGCTATCTATTCTGTTCCTTTGATCTATGTGTCTGTTTTTTTGTGTGCCAGTACCATACTGGTTTTGCGGGGTTTTTTTGGCCATGCTGCACAGCTTACAGGCTCTTAGTTCCCCAACCAGAGATTGAACCCATGCCTCCTGCAGTGGAAGCATGGCGTTCTAACCCCTGTACCACCAGGGAGTTCTCAGTACCATACTCTTTTGATTATTGTACTTTTTTTTTGTACTGTAATTTGAAATTAGAGAAGATGATACTTCCAGCTTTGTTATTCTTTCTCAGGATTACTTTGACTCTTTGAGGTCTTTTGACTTCAAATTTAAGAATTATTTGGTCTCATTCTGTGGAAAATGTCATTGGTATTTTGATAGGTATTGTATTGACTGTGTAGATTTTCTTGGGTAGTATTGTCATTTTAACAATATTAGTTCTTACAATCCAAGAGCATGGTATATTTTTCTATGTGTCATCTCCAGTTTCTTTCATTAGTGTCATAGTTTCTCGAGCACAAGTATTTTACATCCTTGATTAGATATATTTCTTGGTATTATTCCTTTTGATTGTAAATAAGATTGTTTTAATTTCTCTTTCTGATTGTTGTTAGTATATAGAAATGCAATAAATTTCTGTATGTTAACTTTGTATTTATATCCTGCAACTTTACTGAGTTCATTTATTAGTTTTCATAGTTTTTTTGTGGGCTCTTTAGGATATTCTATATGTAATACCATGACCTTTGCATACAGTGACAATTTTACTTCTTACTTTCCAGTTTAGATTCCTTGTATTCTGTTTCTTGTCCGATGGTTGTGACTAGGACTGCCAGATTCTATGTTGAATAGAAGTGGCAAGAGTGGGTGCTCTTGTCTTGTTTCTGATCTTAGAAGAAAAGCTTTCAGAAAAGCTCTCAACTTTTCACCATTGAGCATGCTGTTGGCTATGGATTTGTCATATATGGTCTTTATTATGTTAAATATGTCCCCTCTATATACACAGTTTGTTGAGACTTTTTATTATAAATGGATGTTGAATTTTGTCAAGTGCTTTTCCTGTGTTTGAGATGATTATATGATTTTTATCCTTTATTTTGTTAAAGTGGAATACCACACTGACTTATTTGTGAATGTTGAACATGTTTGCATCCCTAATCTAAATCCCACTTAAGTATAGTATGTGCTGTGCTGTGCTGAGCAAAGTCACTTCAGTTGTGTCCAACTCTTTGCAACCCTATGGACGGTAGCCCACCACACTCCTCTGTCCATGGGATTCTCCAGGCAAGAATACTGGAATGGGTTGCCATGCCCTCCCTCCTCCAGGGAATCTTCCTGACCCAGGGATCGAACCCATGTCTTTTATGCCTCCTGCATTGGCAGGCGGGTATTTTACCACTAGCGTGATAGCCAGATCTTAATTATAGCTTATGGTCCATTCAATGTATTGTTGAATTCAGTTTGCTAATATTTTGCTGAGGACTTTGCACAGGAAGCTGAGGCTTCCCTGGTGTTTCAGTTGGTAAAGAACTCCCCCCTTCAATGCAGGAGACCTGGGTTCAGTTCCTGGATTGGGAAAATCCCCTGGAGTAGGGAACGGCTACCCACTTCAGTATTCTGGCCTGGAGAATTCCATGAACAGAGGAGCCTGGCGGGCTACAGTCCGTGGGGTCACAAAGAATTGGATACAACTGACTCACTTTCGCTTTTATTTTGCACTTATATTTATCAGAGATATGGGCTGTAATTTTCATTTCTTGTAGCCACCTTGTCTGGTTTTGCCTTTAAATAATGATTTCTCCTTTCTGGTACCTACCTTACTTTTCTTTGTAATAAACTTCTCTATTAGAAGGTATGTATGTTGTGAGGACACACACAATTCAAGACCCTGGCCTCCTGCTCAGTAAACTTAATAATGCCCTCCACTAAGCTAACCCTGGACTTCTAATTCATGCTTCATATTGTTACTAGATCTCATGTGTATGTGTACACAAACACACACATCACATACACACACACAATCTTCCCCCCTCCCCTAAACTAAGCTCTAGAAATGCCGTATATTTTATTTTATAAATACTTTATGTCTCAGGGCCTAACATAATGTCTGACACTTGGTTTGTACTTAATAAAAATTTGTTCACCATGGCTTTGTTACTTTATTTCTAAGTTTAGTGATTATGACAGATACTTGGATAAATCTTCTATAATTTAATTTTGAATCAAATTTTTGTACTTCTAAATGGAGCAGTTTTGTGTCTATATCCTAGGCCCATATTACCATTACTTGCTGACTATTTTTGTCTTCTCACCTCAAACATATCTAAAGCCAGAGTAACATATTCTGTCCTAAAATAAAAACTAAAAAGCTTTTCCTCTGAAACTACCTGTTTTAGTGATGCTGTTCTTTCAGCCACAGCCTAAGATTCATCTTTATTCTTCGCTAAGACTCAGCTTTATTCCTCACTACCTCTGTCCCCAGAACATTACACCAGTCAGCAAAACTTATGGTTCTTCAAAGAATTATTTTTTGTTCCATGCTTAGTTAAGGATGACAGGATATTCTGTCTAATAGAATATTGATGTTATCTATTAAAATTATCTTATATGAAGTATAATGTTGATAGAATGTTTTAGTGTGTTCAAGGAGGAAATGATATATTTATTTAATAAACTCTTTGCTTTCTATTCCTCAGATTGATGCTTCATCATTTACGATGACATTTTTTGGTCAAGGATTCAGCCAAGGCGTTTCCCCTGTTAAGAACAAACCAAATATCAGAATTTGTACTCAGGTGAAAGGACCAGGTATTTCACATGTGACTTAAGAACGTTTGGGAGTTTTACATTGTCTTAAGCTATAAAGTGGTATACTAGTCATAATTTCTTTTTAAAATTTGTTTTAGAAATAAATTTACACAGTTATTTAAGTTAATAATGATAAATAATTCTCTCAAAAGAAGGATTGGAATTATTGGTATCATTCAGTTTTATTGTCGTATACCTCTCTCTAATTTTTTTTTTTTATTGCAGTATGATTCAGTAATTCTGAATGGAATTTTTAATATAAGAAGACAAGGGGCTGATTGATATTTATCTGTTCTACTCTCCTACTCAAGAGTCACTTTAAAGCCTTTTACTTATAACAGTAGTATAATTATAATCAAGGCTGTGGTCCAAGCTTTCTTTGGAGTCTGTGATCACCCTGACATTGCTTGTAAAATATGTGCACATGTGTGTTTTTCCAGGGAGGGTAAAAATTTTGATAGGTTGTTAAAAAACTGTCACCCCAAAACATTCAATAACTAGCACTATAAATTTTAGAGAACTCTACAGAGACAGCCCCACTGTGAGTTACATGTCATTACCATCCTTCCTAAGAGATCATGGGCATCTGTTGTACAGCTTTTAATCAAGCCAAATAGCAAAGATATCGTTGCATCTTGCATTTTTTTCAGATTTCCACTTGGGTTTTTAGGATAAGCTATGTTCTTATTTGACATGAATATAAACACCAATGTTCTACTGGTTAATAGACTTCTTTTAAAGTTATTTCTTAAAGTTAGACTTCTTTGAGAGTTACTCAGTTGTCCTTTAAGAAACTGAGTCTGATTTTTAAAGTGAAGTTTAGTGTATTTGATTGATAAAGGTCAGTTTAGTGTATGAGTTGGGCTTCCCTGGTGGCTCAGATGGTAAAGAATCTGCCTGCAGTGTAGGAGACCAGGGTTTGATCCCTGTGTCGGGAAGATCCCGTGGAGGAGGAAATGGCAACCCACTCCAGTATTCTTGCCTGGAGAATCTCATGGACAGAGAAGCTGAATGGGCTGCAGTCTAAGGGGTCGCAAAGATTGCACAGTGTATGAATAAATCTAGGATCATTGGTAAGAGTGTTGGCTTGAGCTAGCTGCCCAAATGTGATGCTGGTTCAACCACTGTCTAACTCTGTGAATGCGAATGAGGCGCTTAACCTCTCTATGCCTCAGTTTCCTCGTCTATAAAATGGATATAAAATAGTACTAACCTTGTATGATTGTTAAGAGGATTGCACAGTGTATGAATAAATCTAGGATCATTGGTAAGAGTGTTGGCTTGAGCTAGCTGCCCAAATGTGATGCTGGTTCAACCACTGTCTAACTCTGTGAATGCGAATGAGGCGCTTAACCTCTCTATGCCTCAGTTTCCTCGTCTATAAAATGGATATAAAATAGTACTAACCTTGTATGATTGTTAAGAGGATTGCTGCTGCTGCTGCTGCTAAGTCACTTCAGTCGTGTCCGACTCTGTGCGACCCTGTAGACGGCAGCCCACCAGGCTCCCCCATCCCTGGGATTCTCCAGGCAAGAACACTGGAGTGGGTTGCCATTTCCTTCTCCAATGCATGAAAGTGAAAAGTGAAAGTGAAGTCGCTCAGTCGTGTCTGACTGTTCGCAACCCCATGGACTGCAGCCTACCAGGCTCCCCCGTCCATGGGATTTTCCAGGCAAGAGTACTGGAGTGGGGTGCCATTGCCTTCTCCGGTTAAGAGGATTAAATGAGTTTAATAGATTTAAAGCACTTAATACAGTTCCTAACACTTAGTAAGGACTATATACATGTTAATTGTTATTTTTGTTATTTCATGAACAGAGTATTAAGGAAATTCTGTACACTAAGATATAAAATCTGCCATTTGATTTTTTGGTGCTGTTGAATGTCTAGTTTATGGATGCTTTCTTTTTCTTGCTCACCTGTTTTCTGCAGAAGCTGGCTATGTAACTACCCCCATAGCCATGGTCCAGGCAGCCATGACTCTTCTAAATGATGCCTCTGATCTTCCTAAGGCGTAAGTCTGGTTTTCTTCAAATTTAAAGATATCTTTTCCATTTATGTTATATTTAAGCTTATTTTAGTTCAGTTTTCAGGTATTGGGTTTACAGTATCTTTGATCCAAAGAGAGAGATGAACTTAAAATCGTAAGGAAGTTCCTTACTGACTTCTAGGAACAGTGCAGAAAGAAATGAGAGGAGAAAGAAGTTGAGAGCCATGTAATTTGGCTTCATTCCTTCGAAAAATAACTCAGATCCCAAGTTAGCTACTCAAAAAAAGGTCCCTGTAGTTCAATGTTATTAGCAGGAGCCCTTAATCCATGCTGAATGATACCCAGCTACCAGTGAGAGCCTTGATTCATGGCATCCTGGCTAGATAATTATCAAGTACACTATCTTACTGGAGGATTTAGCTGTTAGCCTAAAAGTAGGCCAGCTTTACAAATAAGCATAGGCTTACAGGCTTAGAAACAAATCAGATATGACCTGAAACTAGTAAGTAATAAACATAAAAATTATATAAAGTGAAACTTAATTACACTTTCTTCAAATATTTGTATACCCTTTGAAATGGCAACCCACTCCAGTACTCTTGCCTGGAAAATCCCATGGAGGGAGAAGCCTGGTACGCTACAGTCCATGGGGTCGCAAAGAGTCAGACACAACTGAGCGACTTCACTTTCACTTTCACTTTGAAAGTATTTAGCATTTTCTGAATGGTAGCCATTACATGTAAAAAAAACTTCTTTTTCATCCTGTTTGTCCTGTTTATGCTTCATTAATAATTGATTACCTAAGTTTATTTTGTCCATGTGTGTATTTAGAGGCTTCCCAGGTGGCACTAGTAGTAAAGAACCCGCCTGCCAGTGTAGGAGACAGAGACATGGGTTCAGTCCCTAGGTAGAGATCCCCTGAAGAAGGGCATGGCAACCCACTTCAGTATTCTTGCCTAGAGAATCCCAGAGGAGCCTGGCAGGCTACAGTCCATGGGGTCACAAAGAGTTGCACACAACTGAAGCGACTTAGCACGCATGCACGTGTATATGTAATCTTCCTGAGTCTTAGGGCTGACTTTATAAACAGCAACTGCTACTTGGGTTGATAACCCTCCATGTGGCCCTTCCAACACACACACACACCAGTTTGTGGAAACAGTCTCGTTATCACTGAACCAGTCTAGACAGGTTTGCTAGGTGCTAGTTTCCTCTTAAATAATAGCTACTTGCTCACTTGGCTGGTTTTAGAAATGGAACCAAAACAGTCCATGATGAAATCAAGAATCGGGTTTTTATAAGTTTTGCATTGATTTGATAGCTGGCTGTCCAGCAGGTCATCTAGCAGAGGAAAGGGCTGGAGCTGGGCATGGTGCACTGTTTTCACCTTGTTGTCTTACAGGGGTGGAGTCTTCACGCCCGGAGCAGCTTTCTCCAGAACAAAATTGATTGACAGACTCAATGAACGTGGCATTGAATTTAGTGTCATTAGCAGCACTGAAGTCTAAACATTTGAATAATTAATTGATGTCATAAAATGTGTGAATTAACAGCTTTTTAATTTGGTATGTTGAAATGCTTCTATAAACCTATCTGACTATATGTGGAAAAGATTGTCAAATCTAAAATATGTATACATTAAAAGCAGGAAATTGTACTAGCTTACCCTAAATTTCAAATCTTAGCTGATATTTGTGATTTTATTGCTTTTGAGAGAAAACTTAATATTTGACTGACTTTTTCATTGAAGAATTCATGGTCATTTTTTATAAGTGAGCTGGCAGATCAGAGGATGGGATGGGTGGCTCTGTCTGTGTTGCTAACACACCCAGGCTGGTGGTCATGTGAGATAGTGGCTGCTGTTTTCCTTGTCATGGTATCAAATGGGATCTCACTTTCCCATGAATTTCTCTGCATGGTGTAGGCTTTTGCCAAATGAAACTGCAGTTTTTGCTGTTTTAGCCTAGTTTTTCACCCATCTACACTGACTGATTTTGGACTCTTACCTAAAGTTAAATAATAAAGGATTGTCAATTGAACAGTGGATTTGTGTTTGGACATGTCTGTGTAATTGAGTAATGGTAGAAATGTGCTTCCCAAGTGGTCTGTGTCCTGCTAATAACTGGGTTATTCATTTTCCCTGGTTCTATACCTATGGTTAGTTTGAAAGATGTAGCTGGTAAATTTCTACTGATTTTCACTGCCTAAGCAAAACTTTTCTCAGTTTACTTTTTATATTTAACTACATTTTCCACTGAAGCCTGAAAATAAGGCAGACTTTTCCTTTGTAATCATACCATAAACACAAATAAGTGTTCTATTACATTCATCATGTAAAGAGGACAACCATTCCCTTTATGGAATTTCTACAATACAGTGAGAGGCATGAAACTGATAAGAATCTTACTCATGTTAGGAGGCAACTCTGTCACCTTTCACTTTCATGCACTGGAGAAGGAAATGGCAACCCACTCTAGTGTTCTTGCCTGGAGAATCCCAGGGACAAGGGAGCCTGGTGGGCTGCCATCTGTAGGGTCGCACAGAGAGGGACTGAAGCGACTTAGCAGCAGCAGCAGCAGCTGTACAAACTGTACAGAAGAGGGTCTTTAACTTAAAGAAGAACAAATAAGGAAAGAGGCTTAGAGAAGGGACATGGCTTGCTCCAAACCACAGAACTGATTAGTCATGGATTCAGCTCCAGGCAGTCGATCCTCTTCCTCAGAGTGCTAACCATTCACTTCTCATATTTTCTACCTCACCTTCAGCCTGAATTCATTTTTACATGATTTTAAATCAAATAAAAAGGAATTTTGCTTGAAAGCAGTGTAATAGGTTGAGTGAGTGAGAAATGGGTTGACTAGGTTGAGTCCATAGTTCAGCTCCGATAGCCAAGTTAATTAAATAATCTTGACAACTCAAAGCGCAAATGTTTTCAGTTGGTGTATCCTCTGGGAAAGATTGAAGGCATGAGGAGAAGGGGACGACAGAGGATGAGATGGTTGGATGGCATCACTGACTTGATGGACATGAGTTTGAGCAAGCTCCAAGAGTTGATGATTGACAGGGAAGCCTGGAGTGCTGCAGTTTATGGGGTCGCAAAGAGTCGGACAGGACTGAGCAACTGAACTGAACACTATTCCGCATGCAATAAGCATTCTTTCTTCTGTTTCACTATAAGAGCAACATCATTTTTCAGTTTCCACAAGCTGGATTCAAGTAGGTCCCCAAAGTCCTTTAACATTTGTGACTGTTGGTGTACAAATGGCCGAAGCATTTGATCATCTTCCTAAAAATAAAGAAAAAAATATATTGTTGTCAAATCCCAAATTCATATGCCCAATGCACAGTGAAGCCAAACAAACTGAAATAGTGGAGTTTGGAGCAAAGAAGCTTGTATTAGTTGAGGAGGCGCCAACTCTGAAGATGAGAGACCTAGACTCATCTCAAATCCATCCTACTGGCTGGCCAGGGTGCAAGGGTTTTAAAAGCAAAAGTAAAGGGGGTGGGGGGTAGTATGTGATTTCAGCTCCCCTATAAGACCTCAGTTGTAGACCTCTGAGCATCATCTTGTAACCTGAGTCTGTCATTGTGATTGATCTGTGTGTCCTAGCAAACTAGTATACCGTGGTCTCGTGATCCCTTAACTTCTTTTGGAGAGAGAGCAAAAGCAATGATGGTTATTTACCTCATGATGGCTTAGGAATTCACTTCTTAACTGACCCAGTGTCACTAATTTTAAGATTGCTTGTGTTGCAGGAAGGGGAACCCCTTCCAGGGCCAGAAAGTGGACTCTGGTCTAATACTCAAAAATGAATTGTCAGAGGAGACACACGTGTTGACAAAGCAAGAGATTTTATTGGGAAGGGATGCCCGGGCAGAGAGCCGTAAGGTAAGGGAACCCAGGAGAACTGCTCTGCCACATGTCTTGCAGTGGGTTTTATGGTGATGGGATTAGTTTCCGGGTTGTCTTTGGCCAATCATTCTGGTTCAGAGTCTTTCCTGGTGGTGCGTACATTGCTCAGCAAAGATGGACGGCAGTGAGAAGGATTCTGGGAGGTGATGGACACGTGGTGTCACCTTTTGGCCTTTCCTGAACTCTTCTAGTTGTGGTGGCTTATTAGTTCCATGTTCCTTACCAGGACCTCCTGTCGTAAAATAACTCATACAAATGGTAACTATGGTGCCTGGCCAGGGTGAGTGGTTTCAGTCAGTGTGATTCCCCTCACACTTGGGGCCATTTGATAGAGCATTATCTCCGCAGTTTGGGGTCATAAGCCAACACATGGTTTTAAGCTGACAATCATGGAAAAGATGATGCTGGGCTTGTGTTCTTTTGTGTCTGTGTTCCCTCAGTCCCCTGGTGAGTTGCTTGAATCTGCTCTTTGGAACTCAGGGAAGGTCTTGGAGAGGAAAGTCTTTTTCTCCAAACAAGAAGCCAGGAACATGGAGGGGATGTGTACTCAAAAGGGCCTGAAGTGTCCCGCTCAGTTTCAGTCTTAGTAGACTCACTTCATTATAGTCAAAGGATGGTGTGTGTACATGAGGGAGTGCCCAGTAAGGTCTCCCTTTGAGCTGGAAAGCTGCATTTGAAAGCTGCTACCAGAGGCAACAATTCACCTAGGAGCAGGTTTAGTTTAGGAAGCCTGCCTAAGTGACCCTTTCAGTTCAGTTCAGTTCAGTTGCTCAGTTGTGTCCGACTCTTTGTGACCCCATGAACCGCAGCATGCCAGGCCTCCCTGTCCATCACCAACTCCCGGAGTCCACCCAAACCCATGTCCATCGAATCGATGATGCCATCCAACCATCTCATCCTCTGTCATCCCCTTCTCCTTCTGCCCTCAATCTTTCCCAGCATCAGGGTATTTTCCAGTGAGTCAGCTCTTCTCATAAGGTGGCCAAAGTATTGGCGCTTCAGCTTCAACATCAGTCCTTCCAATGAACACCCAGGACTGATCTCCTTTAGGATGGACTGGTTGAATCTCCTTGCAGTCCAAGGGACTCTCAAGAGTCTTCTCCAACACCACAGTTCAAAAGCATCAATTCTTCAGCACTCAATTTTCTTTATAGTCCAACTCTCACATCCATACATGACCACTGGAAAAACCATAGCCTTGACTAAATGGACCTTAGTCGGCAAAGTAATGTCTCTATTTTTTAATATGCTGTCTAGGTTGGTCATAATTTTCCTTCCAAGGAGTAAGTGTCTTTTAATTTCATGGCTGCAGTCACCATCTGCAGTGATTTTGGAGCCCAGGAAAATAAAGTCAGTCACTCTTTCCACTGTTTCCCCATCTATCTCCCGTGAAGTGATGGGACTGGATGCCATGATCTTAGTTTTCTGAATGTTGAGTACACCCAGGACTGATCTCCTTTAGGATGGACTGGTTGAATCTCCTTGCAGTCCAAGGGACTCTCAAGAGTCTTCTCCAACACCACAGTTCAAAAGCATCAATTCTTCAGCACTCAATTTTCTTTATAGTCCAACTCTCACATCCATACATGACCACTGGAAAAACCATAGCCTTGACTAAATGGACCTTAGTCGGCAAAGTAATGTCTCTATTTTTTAATATGCTGTCTAGGTTGGTCATAATTTTCCTTCCAAGGAGTAAGTGTCTTTTAATTTCATGGCTGCAGTCACCATCTGCAGTGATTTTGGAGCCCAGGAAAATAAAGTCAGTCACTCTTTCCACTGTTTCCCCATCTATCTCCCGTGAAGTGATGGGACTGGATGCCATGATCTTAGTTTTCTGAATGTTGAGCTTTAAGCCAACTTTTTCACTCTCCTCTTTCACTTTCATCAAGAGGCTCTTTTGTTCTTCACTTCCTGCCATAAGGTGGTGTCATCTGCATATCTGAGGTCATTGATATTTCTCCCTGGCAGTCTTGATTCCAGCTTGTGCTTCCTCCAGCCCAGCATTTCTCATGATGTACTCTGCATGTAAGTTAAATAAGCAGGGTGACAATATACAGCCTTGATGTACTCCTTTTCCTATTTGGAACCAGTCTGTTCCATGTCCAGTTCTAACCATTGCTTATTGTCAACAGGGAAAATTGGTGAGAGAATCCAAATATTTGGGACTGGCATAATACAGTAGACGTTCTGAAGTTTGCAAAGGACCATGTGGGTAGGGATTCTGCCATCAATAGGGTTGACTGATAGGGGCCCCCTGCCCCATAGGAGAAGGGACTGCAGATAGCCCTGTGGGCCAGGGCGCCTGTGAGCAATGGTAGAGGAGGTGACGGTGCTCACAGAGATGCGGAGTGGGCAGGGGGCAGGTAGTGTATCATAGCATCTCCTTTTAGTTTCTGTTTCCCTGATGATTAGTGAAATGCCTGCTCAAAGACTTTGGCCATTTTTTCTAATGTGTTTGCCACATGTTGTCTTTCTTATTTTAACAGATATGTAGTTGTTTGTTTATTCTGTATACTAACATCACTGACTCAGCAGACATGAGTTTAAGCAAACTCTGGGAGATGGGGGAAGGACAGGGAAGCCTGATGTGCTGCAGTCCATGGAGTCACAAAGAGGTATACATGTCTGAGTGTCTGAACAGCAACAATACAAATAGATTCTTCCAGGTTGTGGCTTATTTTTTACTTTATTTTTAGTGTCTTTCACCACAGTAGTTTTTCTTTCTTTCTTTATTGTGAGCTGAGCGCTGAAGAATTGATGCTTTTGAACTGTGGTGTTGGAGAAGACTCTTGAGAGTCCCTTGGACTGCAAGGAGATCCAACCAATCAATCCTAAAGGAAATCAGTCCTGACTATTCATTGGCAAGACTGATGTTGAAGCTTCAGCTTCAATCTTTTGGCCACCTGATGGGAAGAACTGACTCATTGGGAAAGACCCTGATGCTGGAAAGATTGAAGGCAAGAGGAGAAGGGGATGATAGAGGATAAGATGATTGGATGGCATCACTGACTCGATGGACATGAGTTTGAGCAAGCTCCAGGAGTTGGTGATGGACAGGGAAGCCTGACGTGCTGCAGTCTGTGGGGTTGCAAAGAGTCAGAGAGGACTGAGCAACTGAACTGAACTGATACATCCAAAAGAGTGCTCCAAATGTATGCACAGGTACAAATTAAACACATCTGCTCAAGAAAACACTCTTGTCTCTTGATTTCCTCCTGGTCATACCCATTTCTGCACCCCCAGAAGCAACCACTAACCTAAGTCGATCATCATTTTCTTGTCACCTAGAATGCAGCCCTAAACAGCCCTATATTTTGCCTGTTTTCTGGCCACTTGTGCCGTAATTTACTTATCTTCTGTGGACGTGCATTAGGATGTTTCTCTTTGGGGAGCTATCATGGAAAATGGTTAAAACGCCATCTTATGCATATACGCGTGAGTTTCTGCAGGATTTTTTCACCTGGACCACAATCTGAACCACAGAACAGAAAATGACTTGAATGACTATCTTCCCAGTTCTCTCAGGAATGGTTTATAACAAGGACCATTCCAGATAGGTAGGAGAAAAATTAATTTATTGCATACATAGCATACCAAGAGAGGTGGTTCAAACTTGAGTTGAAGACAGAATAATCTAGCTGCTGCTGCTGCTGCTGCTGCTAAGTCACTTCAGTCGTGTCCAACTCTGCGACCCCATAGACGGCAGCTCATGCTCCATTGTCCCTGGGATTCTCCAGACAAGAACACTGGAGCAGGTTGCCATTTCCTTCTCCAATGTGTGAAAGTGAAAAAGTGAAGTTGCTCAGTCGTGTCCGACTCTTGGTGACCTCATGGACTGCAGCCTACCAGGCTCCTCTGTCCGTAGGATTTTCCAGGCAAGAGGACTGGAGTGGGGTGCCATTGCCTTCTCCGAGACTAATCTAACTGCTGCTAAGTCACTTTAGTCGTGTCCGACTCTGTACGACCCATAGCCGGCAGCCCACCAGGCTCCCCCTTCCCTAGGATTCTCCAGGCAAGAACACTGGATTGGGTTGCCATTTCCTTTTCCAATGTGTGAAAGTGAAGTTGCTCAGTTGTGTCCAACTCTTAGCGACCCCATGGACTGCAGCCCACCAGGCTCCTCTGTCCATGGGATTTTCCAGGCAAGAGTACTGGAGTAGGGTGCCATTGCCTTCTCCGAGAATAATCTAGAGGGCTCATTAAAGCACAGTTAACTGGGCTTCACACCCAGAGATTCTGACTCAACAGGTCTGGGAGGGACCCTGGAATTTGCATTTCTAACAAGATTCCAGATAATGCTGCAGCTGCTGACTGGGAGGACCACACTTTGAGAACCTCTGCCTCAGGGCATGAGGGCGCAGTTCCTTTGTAGAACCAGTTTACTCTGTGGAGAAGAGGAGTTGAATTGCAGGCTTATGGGGAGGTGAATCTTTGACTTTTATTAGATAAATGGCAACAAATTTTAAAGTTTTTATACTGATTTACCACTCCAGTACTCTTGCCTGGAAAATCCCATGGACGGGGGAGCCTGGTAGGCTGCAGTCCATGGGGTCGCGAACAGTCAGACATGACTGAGCGACTTCACTTTCACTTTTCACTTTCATGCATTGGAGAAGGAAATGGCAACCCACTCCAGTGTTCTTGCCTGGAGAATCCCAGGGACGGAGGAACCTGGTGGACTGCCGTCTCTGGGGTCGCACAGAGTCAGACACGACTGAAGTGACTTAGCAGCAGCAGCAGCTGGTGACTCAGTGCTAAAGAATCTGCCCGCCAATGCAGGAGACCCAGGTTCAGTCCCTGTGTTGGGAACGTCCCCTGGAGAAGGGATTGGCAACCCACTCCAGTGTTCTTGCCTGGAGAATTTCATGGACAGAAGAGCCTGGTGGGCTACAGTCCATGGGGTCACAAAGAGTTGGACACAACTGAGTGACTAACACATATACACACCCATCTGGTGGTTGTGAGAACTCAATAAATATAAAAACACTCAGTTCAGTCACTCAGTCGTGTCCGACTCTTTGCGACCCCATGAATCGCAGCACACCAGGCCTCCCTGTCCATCACCAACTCCCGGAGTTCACTCAGACTCACGCCCATCGAGTCAGTGATGCCATCCAGCCATCTCATCCTCGGTCGTCCCGTTCTCCTCCTGCCCCCAATCCCTCCCAGCATCAGAGTCTTTTCCAATGAGTCAACTCTTTGCATGAGGTTTATGTTGTTTTTAGTTGCCAAGTGGTGTCCAACTCTGCAACCCGCTGGACTATAGTTCGCAAGTTTCCTCTGTCCATGGGATTTCCCAGGCAAGATACCGGAGTGGGTAGCCATTCCCTTCTCCAGGGTATCTTCCTGCCCCAGGATGGAACCTGTGTCTCTTACATCTAACCTGCCTTGGTAGGCGGATTCTCTACCATTAGTGCTACCTGGAAAGCCCTCAAGTGTTATATAAATGTTTGCTATTATGACTATTACTTTTTATCCCCCTTTCCAATCTTTATACCTTTTATTTCTGGCCTTGCTACACTGGCTAGAACCTAAAGTACAATGTCAAAAGAAAGTGAAGATAGCTGACATCTATGATTTACCATTAAGATTATGCTTCCTGTGTGTTTAAGACTGCCTTTATCAGATTAAGAAATGTCCATTTTGTTCCTAGTTTGCTAAGAGTTTTTATCATGGGAGGATGCTGAATTTTATCACATGCTTTTTCGGTGTCTATTGAAGTAACCATGATTTTTCTCCTATAATATTTTAGTGTGATGAATTATATTTCTTTGGTTTTATAACCATAAAGCAAATGTGCACTTCTGGGATATTCTATATGTCATAAAGTAATCTCAATCCTGCAGGGGCCACAGCCTCCTTGAACCAACCAGATGTACACTAAAGTGAAAAATGGGAGCAGGATGGGCGGGAGCCTGAAAGCAGCAGACTCAGTGTTCCCGGCCTCGGCTTGCTCTTCAACACACACCCACGCACCCTCGGGAAATGCTGTTCTAGCCAAGAGCTACGTTAATGGAAAGATAATCCTTTGGCTCCCAGGGTGATGGGTACTCACAGGAGGTTTATAATGTCTCAGTTTGAGAAATTGCCCTCTGGCCACATTCATGCTTTGGTAGAACACCTTAAGAGCTCTGGCAAATTCTCTGTCGTAGCTGGCTTGCTGGGTGGTGCACATTTGATTAATCTCTCTGGCTGCTTGCCCTTGTGTTGTCATCCAAGTGATCTTTCGGGTACTGGAAGGCTGATGTGCTGAAGGTGGAAGATAAGAGAACGTTTATTTGTTCATCTCAAACCAGTCAATCCTAAAGGAAATCAACCCTGAATATTCACTGGGAGGGCTAATGCTGAAGCTGAAGCCCCAGTACTTTGTCCACCTGATGTGAAGAGCTGACTCACTGGAAAAGACTCTGATCCTGGGAAAGACTGAGGGCAGGAGGAGAAGTGGGTGGCAGAGGATGAGATGCTTGGATGGCATCACCAACTCAATGGACATGAATTTGAGCAAACTCTGGGAGTTGTGAAGGACAGGAAAGCCTAGCATGCTGCAGTCCATTGGGTCTCAAAGAGTCAGACATGACTAAATGACTGACCAACAACGGTTTATCCATGTATTTATATATTTAATTACCTTGGTGGCATTGTACTAATCATCATTTATCAGGTACCAGTTGGGACCCATCCAAAGAAATCTTAAAAAATGTTCTGCATTTAAAAAAAAACTGAAACAAGATATTAACTCATTTAAAAGCTCATTTCTTAGAAAGAAAATATGCATCACAAACGTAGAAGTTGAGAGAAAGTCTATACACCAAGATTTGAGCGGCCTCTCACCTTGTTGACTAGAACTGGTTCTCTCAATAGCTTCTTTAAGAAGCACATTTTCCTCTCTGAGGATTCTGTTTATGTTTCTGAGCAGTTCCGTCTCCTGTTCTAACTTGAGCAGCTTCAGATAAAGCTCTGGTATCTGGTTTGACTACAGAAATAAGTTGGGTTAGTCTTATGTGCATTATTTGCATATCCTTTGAGACTGGCATTGTTCCTATCTTATGAAAACTGGATGGGGTGCAGTGAGGGGTGGGTGGTAACCAAGATTTAAGACCCTCAAGATACACAGGAGTAAATCAAGAAAGAGGCATTTTAATGGGAAGGAACATTAATGACCCCCAAGCAACTATTATCTGAGATTTTTTTTTTCAGTCATCTGTGACATCTATTTTTAATGTGACTTAAATAAACACACCTGACCTGTATCCATCACAGTAGAAATTTTCTTCGTGTCCACCAGGATGTGGCCTTCACCTGTAACCATGAGGTCCAGCCGAGAGCAGCTCAGTTCAGCACAGCCTTCTGTAGTGTGAGGGAGATACCATCAAAGAAAGAAATGTCTCATCCTCGACTCACAGTGTTGTGTGAGGAGGTTTAAACCACGTAATCAACTGTGGACTAAAACCCAGAGGCTCAAGAGAAGACAGCTCTTGGCCACTACTGTCAAGACCCTGACCACCTCCCTCTGCAGCCCTAAGATATACAACATGATATCTGATGGAGGAATGCACCATGCAAAAGGGGAGGTAAGCATGGTACCTTGAAGACCCCATAAATCAACAATGAGAGCATTTGTCTGTAAATAATTCAGAAACTCCTGAGATGCATTTAAGGTTGTAAATTGGACAGTCTCGTCAATTTGGGGATTCACAGTTTTCCATACAGGCTTGGTATATAAAGTGTTTGGAAGATCATAAATTCTGTACCTGAGAAAAGAACAGAAAACATAACTCAAAACCATAAGGGATACATTTCTAAAGGAAAGTATCAGATAAGCCAAAGAGTTGTAGCCTGCTTTGTTTAGTTGATAGGGCGTGCATGCTCAGTTGTGACCAATTCTGCAACCCCATGGATTGTAGCCTGCCAGGCTCTGCTGTCAATGGACTTTTACAGGCAAAAACACGAGTGGGTTGCCATTTAGTTGATAAAAGATGACCTACAATTGATTTTCCTGATTGCCACCTCCAACATCTCAGCTATTCAACATAGATATCATCATTACATAGATATACTTATTAAAAGTCTAACAAAAAGAGAAAAGGATTTTGATACTTTCTACTTAGATGTTATTAATTTTCCACTGTGGTTTGTTTTTTGTCCTTCAAAATCTCCCTTCTTTATTGTTTCATCTTTTAGTATCCTTTTAGTCCAATTAGTTTAAGCATATTTGGTGCCTCTATCATATAGTCACACACAGTCCTTTTGTTTCCAACTAAAAAAAGAAAATAAACCCAATCATCCTACTTTGATAACACAGGTTCACTAGATGCTCTTTCTGATAATTAAAATTCCTGACGCTTGGCTTCAATTACTTAGAAGAATCAGTACATGTTGACCTGTACACAGTGAGTGGGAACGACATGTAAGAGGGACATGTAACTTCTCCCTCTGTTAAGCAGAAAGAGGAAATAGTCATTTGAGAGTTGAACAAGCAGAAAAACTTAAGCAAATGTTACGATCAACTCATTCTTAAAACTTGAGGAAAGGCTCCCTCCCACCAGGGCACACAGGCTGGGTGGTTCACGTTCAGCAGCTCAGCAGGGCAGGCTGGTACCCCATCTGAACACCCCTCTCTGCATCTTCCTTTAGCCACTTGGTTCCAAGGCACTGCACAAGGCGAATCTGGAAATCCATCCTCTTGCCCAGCAGGTCCACTGGGTCAGTAACCACATCTTCCTCACCACGTGCTCTATAAACAGAAGAGGTAAACACTGATCACAGGTTAGCCTGCGCCCAAGCAAATGAGACTGATGTCGGTGAAGATTCCATAGACGCCTTGTGTGTGTCAGTCACTCAGTCATGGTGGACTCTTTGTGACCCCATGGACTGCAGCCGGGCAGGCTCCTCTGTCCATGGAATTCTCCAGGCAAGAATACTGGAGTAAGTAGCCATTCCCTTCTCCAGGGATCCTGACCCAGGAATCGAAGCCGGGTCTCCTACATCATTGCAGGTGGATTCTTTGCAATCTCAGCCACCAGGGAAGCCCTAAGAGATGGCCAAATTCTCTGAAGGAAGGATGGGTAATATTACCGCTGTAGAATTCATTCATTCAAGAGACATATCACAAGAGCCCACTCTGCACTTGTACTTCAAGATATGGACTTTCTCAAAGAGGAGATAGGAATATAACAGCTTCTTGTAATAAATGCACCCAGGTGTGGATGCCACACTGCCATTGAAGATTTAGGTAGGTTCCCCAGTGGGCAGAGGGGGTGCCACCTAGAGAAAGCCAGCTGGCTGGCCACAGGCAGCCTCTCCAGGTGTCATTCTCCTTGTGAACCCTTCACAGTCCAGAGTCAACTCCAGGCCCACAGGCTCAGAAACCAGTTTGGACAGCTTTCCAACAGGGTACTTCTCTCACATCAACTGAGCTCACAGAGATTGAAACCTGTAAACTATAATGCCACTTTACTAATTCAGAGTGAGAAATACAACTATCAGGCAACCTAGGAGCCTGGGGCAGCAAAATGCCCAGGAAGTTACTTAGAGTTCAATAAAGACAGCCAGGCACTGGTCATCTTAGTCTTTTAGTCACAAGACTTGGCAGTTTTGTTGCTCACTTGTTGACTGTTCTTCAGAAAGACAAAAAGTTTGCATCAGCTAGCCCCTGAGGACAATGGCACCAGACCAGGCCTCCTGCTGGCCTCTTTACTTAGAATTGCTAAGAGGGGTGAGCTTTCATAAAAATTCTCTCAACTGCCTTTGGCCCAGAGAGAGGAAACAGGGAGACAACCTCTGTGTGTGTGTAAGTCTCTCAGTCGTGTCGGAGACCCCATGGACTGTAGGCTACCAGGCTCCTCTGTCCATGGAATTCTCCAGGCAAGAATACTGGAGTGGGTTGCCATTCCCTTCTCCAGAGGGTCTTCTTGACCCAGGGATGGAATCCATGTCTCCTGCACTGCAGGTGGATTCTTTACTATCTGAGCCACCAGGGAAGCCCCAGAGACAACCCGAGGGGACAGTAAAGGTTATACAGCGGAGTTAGCACAAAGATCAGATAACAGCTCAGAATGGGGCCACATAAGGAAACAAAGATACCACAGTTCCCTCCTTAGAAAAGGAACAAAGAAATTAACAGAGCCTGTCCAGGGAGGCAGGGTGAGCTACAAAATCAGCTTCCTGCTTCTGGCCCTTGGGGCTGGTCAGCAGGGCTGAGGACAATTGCTGGAAAGAACAAATATGTGTGGTGGGTCCCAGACCTCACAGGCGCCAGGAAGGGCCGGGGAGAGTGGAAGGTTCTGTGGCACCCTTGGTTTCTCTACCGGCCCAGATCTCTGGGCTCTTGTCTGTGTTTCCTTCTACTACCGTCCTGCCTCTGCAGGGTATTCTCATTCCTCTGGTCCTCTAGGGCAATGTGAGCTGCTCAAAGACTGCTGGATGGGGGTTTTAAATAGTCCAGGTCAGCTGATTTGGCTGCCTTGGCAAAATCAGATATGATGAGGCCAAATTATGAATGAATGAGCTCATTTGTTTGTCTCAGGAGTGACCTCTTCAGGGCACCAAGTTCTCCCCTTCCAGGAAAACTCAGGCTTGCTATGAGTTTTCTGTGTGACCCAGAACTAGACAAGGGGGTGGCAGAGATACCCACTGTCCTGTCGGGAAGCAGGGGTTTATGTGGATATGCAACACTGCCTCTTCCAGCCCGTCACAGTTCAGAAATTCCACTTGTTCCTCGAACTTCATGCAGTAGGCAAGGGACTGGAGCCAGATGTGAGCAGAGCCCAGGTGAACGACTTCGACAGGATCCCAGAAAGGGTCATCTTCCTGGGCTACCTGGCTGTCTTCTCCATCAAGAAAACGCTGGTAAAGTTCCTCCATTAGGAATTTCCTATTGATAAATTTGGCTTTTGACCAAATCCACACCTGGAAACACAAAGGTACGTCATCAGTACTTGATTCCATCTGCTGCTCTAACAATTCATTTCTATGGTTTTCCCAGCATGCTCTCTCTGATGGGTTGGGTTTTGGGTACCCAAGACCAATGACAGTCTCATCAAACTCAGCTTTGGTGAGGATCTTCAAGAGCACTACATTCATTGCTGACCTATCTACTTCAGCTTTGCTGGATCCCAGGAATGACTTAGAGGAAATGATGGACTTAGAGAACACTTTCCCAGGAGAAATGAAAGTTTGAGCTTGTATACAGAAGAAAGACCTTCAGAGATATCCTTGTCCCAGTCTCTGGAACCTGTGACTATGTTATCTTAGATGACAAAGAGGAATTAAGTTTGCTTATCAGCCGACCTTAACATAGGGAGATTACCTTGCATTATCCAGATGGGCCCAGTGTAATTACATGGACCTTAAAGGTAGAAGACGAAGGCAGAAGAGAAAGTCAGAGAAAGAGAGATGGCAACAGAAGCAGGGTCAGGGATGCTGTGTGGATAACTTTGAAGATGGCCATGAGCCAAGGAATGTAAGTGGCTCTAGAAGCTTGAAAAAGCAACAAAACATATTCTCCCCTCAAGCTTCCAGAGAGCAAATCATCCCTCCTGACACCTTGCTTTTAACCCAGTGACATCGGTGTTGCACTTTTTACAAATTCATTTATTTATTTCATTTAGTTTTGGTTGTGCTGGACTTTCTTTGTGTGGACTTTCTCTAATTGTGCTGAGTAGGGGCTACTCTTGTTGCGAAGCATGGGCTTCTCAGCAGTGACTTTTCTTGTTGCGGAGCACAGGCTCCAGGCACGCAGGCCTCACACAGTTGCAGCACCCAGGCTCAGCAGTTGCAGCTCCTGGGCTCTAGTTGTGGCACATGGGCCTCATTGCTCCACAGCATATGGAATCTCCCCAGTCCAGCGATCAAACCTTTGTCCCCCGCAGTGGCAGGCAAACTCTTATCCACTGCACCACCAGAGAAGTCCTGTGTTGGGCTTTTAACCTACTGAACTAGAAGATAATAAATTGGTGTGCTCACACCCAGTGAGCAGAGAATCCAGGAAAAGAGCCTGGCACTGGTCTGTCCCCTCGGTAGGTGAGGGACAGGGCCTCCTACCAACAGTGATTACTGAGAGAGTAGACAAAAGCATAAGCCAAAATAAGAAAAATTTCAGGTAGGCAGAAAATTGCTTGATGATAAATGCCACATCAGAAGTGTTACCAGGAGGCGTGGCCACCATGGAGGAGTAGGAAGGTCCTGAGCTTGCCTCCTCCCGTCAGCATGCCAAAATTAAAACTATTTACAGAGCAGTTGTTGGTGAGGAAGAACTAAAGATTAGCAGAAAGGATCCCTGGCAACTGAAGGTAGAAAGAGGGAACCACAAGAGGATGGGTAGGAGGGGCAGAGACACGATATAATCAAGACCCACCCCAAGGTGGGCAACTCACAAACAGGAAGATGATTACCATTACGGAGGTTCTCACCAAGGAGAGGGGTCTGAGCCCCACATCTGGCACCCTGGCCTGGGAGTCTTGCACTGGGAAGACCAGCTTCCAGAATGTTTGCCTTTGAAGGCCAAGCCGGGTTTATTTTCAGGAGAGTTAGAGGGCTGTGGGAAATGTAGACTTCGCTCTTAAAGTGAAAGTGTTAGTCGCTCAGTCATGTCTCAGTCTTTGGACTGTAGCCCGCCAGGCTCCTCTGTCCATGGAATTCTCCAGACAAGACTACTGGAGTGGGTTGCCATTCCCTTCTCCATTCCCAGGATCAAACCTGGGTCTCCTGCATTGCAGGCAGATTCTTTACCATCTGAGCCATCAAGGAAGCCCCTCACTCTTAAAGCACTCATGCAAAATCTCACATGCTCCAAAAGCCAGTGGAGAGGTAGTAATTTGAAATATGCCTGGATCAGATCCCCTGGCTGATCTTGGAGAACCTCCTGGAGAGACAAGAGGCAACTGGTGCTCCCCTGGGGCACACAGATGCTGATAGAAGCCTTGGGAAGGGCGGAGAGGGTTCTACCAAGAAGATACAAGTGCTGACAAGCACTGGTTTGAGTCTTCCCTCTAGTTTATTAGGCCTGGGATCTGGCCCTGCGCACCAGCTAGTCAGCACCAGTCCTAGGTTACCTCAGGCCAAGCAGGCAGTGGCAGGGGTACAGCCCCAACCACCAGTGGGCTGGTTCCTAAGGAGCCCCTGAGCCCTCAGCTGCCAGGGGAGCCAGCCCCATCCACCAGAGGGCCAGGCCCCAGCCCTGCCTAGTAGTGCACCAAAACCAGCTCTAGGTCCCGCAGGACCATGCAACCAGAGCCTGCAGGACACAGCCCACCCAGCAGTAGGTCCACAGCAACTCCAGGACCTGCAGGACTCTGCAGCCAGAGACCTAAGGCCTGGCTTCAGCAGCAGGCCAGCACTAGCCCTGGGACCCCACAAGCCTCAGCCCAGCCCACCAGCGAGCCCACGGCAGCTCTGAGAAACTTGAGCATCTCAAGAGCTGCCTCAGGATCCAGCTCCACTCACCAGTGGGCTGACACCAGCAGTGGGACACCCCAGGTCCCACAGGCAGCCACATCAGGAACTGGTCTCACCCACCCACAGGCAACAGTAGCACCGAGACCCCTGGCCCTGCAAACAGAACCCAGCTCCATTCCATTCATCAATGGGCCAGGACTAGCCCAGGACCCCTGGGGCTCCACCACCAGCCACCTCATTGCCCAGCTCCAATCACAAGTGCCTGGCAACCTCCAAACAGCAGGCCCTAGAAACCAACCAGACCAGGAGGCAACCATGTCGACCAGACCACCCACAGTAGTCATCCCACTACAACAGAAGGGCCCGCACAGCCCATGTGGGAGGCACCCCTAGAGCATACAGCTCTGGAGACCAGAGGGGAGGGCACTTCTGAGACACATAGGATGTCTCCTACAAAAGGCCACTTCTCCAAGATTGGGAGATGTAACCAACCTACCAGACACATAGAATTAAAACAGAAAATTAGTCAAGGCAATAAAGAAATATGTTCCAAATAAGGGAATAAAATTAAAAAAAAAAAGTGAAGTGGAGATAAGCAACCTACCCAATATAGAATTATAAGTAACAATCATATTGTTCAGTTGCTCAGTCATGTCCAACTCTGCAACCCCATGGACTGCAGCATGCCAGGCTTCCCTGTCCATCACCATCTCTCAGAGCTTCCTCAAACTTGTGTCCATTTAGTCAGTGATGCCATCCAACCATCTCATCCTCTGTTGTCCCCTTCTCCTCTGCCTTCAATCTTTCCCAGCATCAGGGTCTTTTCTAATGAGTTAGCTCTATGCATCAGGTGATCAAAGTATTGGAGCTACAGCATTAGTTCTTCCAGTGAATATTCAGGGTTAATTTTCTTTAGGATTGAGTGGTTTGATCTCCTTGCTGTTCAAGGGACTCTCAAGAGTCTTTTTCAGCACTACAGTTCATAAGCATCAATTCTTTGGTGCTCAGCCTTCTTTATGGTCCAACTTTCATATCCATGCATGAATACTGGAAAAACCATTGCTTTGACTATATGGACCTTTGTCAGCAAATAAAGATGCTCAAAGAACTCCATTGCTGCTCAAACTTTTCTCTTGCTGCCGAGAGTGGGGGCTACTCTCTGGTTTTGGTGCACAGGCTTCTCGTTGCGGTGACTTCTCTTGTTGAGGAGCACAGACTCTAGGGCGTGTGGGCTTCAGTAGTTTTGGCACATGGGCTTAGTTGCCCTGGACCAGGGATCAAACCCATGTCCCCTGCATTTGGACTATAAGGAGAGCAAACCAGTCAATCTTAAAGGAAATAAACACTGAATATTCATTGGAAGGACTGATGCTGAAGCTGAAGCTCTAATATTTGGCCACCTGATACAAAGAGCCTACTCATTGGAAAAGACCCTGATGCTGGGAAAGGTTGAGGGCAGGAGGAGAAGGGGGTGCAGAGGATGAGATGGTTGGGTGGCATCACTGACTCGACGGATACAAGTTTGAGCAAACTCCAAGAGATGGTGAAGGACAAGGAATCCTGGTGTGCTGCAGTCCACGGGGTCCCAGAGAATTGGACACAACTGCACGACTGAACAACATCACCACCTGCATTGGCAGGGGGATTCTTTACCACCAAACCACCAGGAAGGCCCACCTTCTGGAGTCTTAATGAAAGTGTACATTTTCTCATTGCTCAGAATGGTAGTCCTCTCTCTCAGGTACTCACACAAACACCATTTTCAGCTGGTGTTCAGGCTCCCTTCGGGTACTAAAACTTTGGAGTCATGATAAAATAAATAGAAAGTGTTCACTGCCTGCAGGTGGGAAAGATCCCAGGTCTCGGTGTTGTGTGGGATAGAGGAACCAGAAGGGGAAACTCGGAGGGTCCTCCTCTCCCCAGAGTCGGTCCCCCAGAATCCCACTCATACTTGGAGCCTATCTTGCCCCTTTGCTGGGGCTCCACAGGCTGTAGCAGGTAAAACTAACCTGTATCCCTAGGAAACCTCCTCAGAAACCCCCTGTGGAGTCGCACCCCAGCCCGCAGGGGCAGCCTCACCTGGTGAGTCCTTTGATGGGTCACCTTCACTGTGACCTCTTTTTGTAGGTCACAGCCCCTGGAATCTGATGAAGCTAAATTCTTCACCTTCAGCTCCATATTAAGTCCCTGGTAAGAAAAACACTTCCCACTAAATAATTTTACATTTCTCAGTACATACCATCTTTGCAATTTATTTTTCATCCTCTCCACACTCGGACTTTCTGAAAGAAGATGGTCCACCTCTTGCTCCTTGGAATTCCCATCAAGGGAAATGACAGAGCACCCAGAATCTCTCGGCAGCATCCTGGAACTATTTCGTAAGCCTCACCAAGGTGACTGAGTCTTGTGCAAGTTTCCCGATGACTGAGATCCTGTGTCACCAGGGAGTGAATCCGAACCCAGGCTTCTCTGGGCAGAGAAGCCATCAGGGTGCGTGCACTCAGAGAAGGACTCTGGAGGACAATCTGGGATGGGGGGGCCATGGTGGGCAAGCATTGGTCTGGTGTCTTGGTGGTCCTGGAGCAGTGGGGGCCAGAGGTAGAAGGAGCAGACTCAAGGCTACAACTGGGGAGGCCTGGGGTGTTGACTGAGGCCCTGTCACTAGCTCACTGTGGGGTCTCGGGCAAAGCACGTGCCCTCTCCAGGCCCGAGGGTCTGGCATGAAGCCAATTCGGGGCAGTGGGAAAGAGACACTCGTTGAATCTGTCCTCTAAGGTCCTTTCTAGAGCTGAGATTTTACCATTTTCTGCACTTACCTTCTTCAGCTCTTTGCTCTTTGATTTGCTTCTGCAACCAGTGGCATCAGTTTGACGTAGTCCTGGAACACAGCCAGGACACTGGGGTCTGCTTTCCCATCCCCACTGTTCATAGCACCTAGGAAAGATCGGAGAGGGAGGGGAGGTCACTCACTGGCTCTGGGATACCTTTCAGCCATGAATAAACTTGCATGCTCTTTGCTTCCTTCATTCAGTCAGTCATTCGACTGTTCATCAAATATTTATATTTTTAATTTATAAACATGTAATTTTTAAAAAAAACAAGAAAGAAAACTAAGTGGGGAAGAAAAGTTACTGCCTGCCTTGCTCATCTCAACCCATGAATCTCGGCAACATTGTGACAGGAGGTTCCCTGCCTCTGATTTTCAGTCTTGGTCTTGTGTCCTTGACCCAAGGTAGCTCCAGACTGTCCAGTGAGGAGGCTGGGGCAAGAATAATACAGCTGGCTAAAGGAAGGTCTGGGGGCTTCTCCTGAAACCACAGCTGGCACAGAAGCTGGCACAGAATGCTTGCATAAGTAAGGCTTGTCCTTACTTCTGTTTGGGGTGGCTTGGCGGAGGGGATCATGGACACGATAAGTGAGCCAATCCCCCCTGCCAGACCCTGGCTGGTGCTGCCTCCTGTCAAGAACTCTTAGTTATTTAGGGATTTCCTGTGCTGAGGTCTGACTCCCCAGAATTGCCCAACAGCCACCTTGCTGAAGAATCAGTCTTTGCTGGTATTAAGCACCTTTGACCAGGGTCAGGGCTTGTTCAACCTCCCTGTGCTGCCAGCCCGGGGCTGGAAAATTCAACCCTGTAAATGAATAAGTGAATGTATAGGGTGTCCAGGCTTGGTATTAGAGTCTTATTGACTTGTTTTGTTCAGTAACTTACAGACAATGAACAAAGAGGTCATTTTCAAATCCATTAATTTTGCTAAAATTCTGAAGAGAAACCTTTGGTGCAGGAAAAAAGGGAGGATTTATTTTGCTAAAATTCTGAAGAGAAACCTTTGGTGCAGGGAAAAAGGGAGGATCTATTTGCACATATGTAGGTGCACCTACGACACTGCTCGTGGGTTTATAAGACAAGTTTGCACAGGCGCGATGTGAGATGCTCCACCTTTGGGAATTCAGCACAGCCAGAGACCTTGGTGGAGCCCACACTCACCTGACCGGGCAGGGTTGGGGGTGCGGGTGAGCAGCAGGTGGGCCCTGGTACCACGGCCTCCCCTGAGGGGAGTGATCTGGGGTCTGGGGATGAGAGGGGAGGCAAGGTGGTCAAGAACCTCCGTCTGAGGCAAGGGAAGAAATGAACAAAGAGAAATGACAAAGCTCTTGAATGTTCCTGCAGACAAGGACTCCCAGGTTGTTGTGGGGGAGTTGAAATACAGCAGTAGCTAGAGGGAGATGTAGCTAGAGAGAGCTAGAGTAGCTAGTGGAGAAGGCAATGGCACTCCATTCCAGTACTTTTGCCTGGAAAATCCCATGGATGGAGGAGCCTGGTGGGCTGCCGTCTATGGGGTCGCACAGAGTCGGACACAACTGAAGCAATTTAGCAGCAGCAGCAGCAGCAGCAGCAGCAGCAGCAGAGTAACTGGAGGTCTTTTCTCATTGGAAAAGACCCTGAGGCTGGGAAAGATTAAATGCAGGAGAAGGGAACCACAGGGGATGAGGTGGTTGGATGGCATCACCAACTTGATAGACATGAGTTCGAGCAAGCTCCGGAAGTTGGTGATGGACAGAGAAGCCTGGCGTGCTGCAGTCCATGGGGCCACAAAGAGTCAGACAAGACTGAGCGACTGAACTGAGGAGGAGAAGGGGACGACAGAGGACAAGAAGGTTGGATGGCATCATGGACTCAATGGACATGAGTTTGAGTGAACTCTGGGAGACGGTGTGAGACAGGGAAACTTGGCGTGCTACAGTCCATGTGTTTGCAGACTCAGACACGACTGAGCGACTGAGCAACAACAAAGGGAGATGTGGGTCCAGGTAGGGCTTTGTAAGTTTGTTTTTATGGCAGAAGATAATGGAGCATATTTGCATGTGATGGAATGATCATGGAGAGCCTTTAGTGATGCAAAAGAGAAGGGGCTTTTCACAGACAAAAGCTTGAGATAGTGAGAAGGGAGAGAATCCAGAGAACAGATGGAGGAAAAATGACAGACGTATTATGTTTGCCCATTCAGGGAAAATGAAAATCAACTCTGTGGTATTGAACTGGAATTGGCCATATGAGTATGAACTTATGGTTTTACAGAATAGGTGAAGCTATCGTATGTGTAGGGGAACACATGTATTAATGTAGCAATTTGTACATGTAGCTCCAGATCTTGATTTATAAATGTCTTTCTTTACCAAAAGGAATCAGGATCCTTGGGGGAAATGACTGACACCTGAGCTGGGAGTGAAAGCCCACAAGATGCACCTGGAACATTTTTGATGCCAGAAAGTAAGCTAGTGCCTGATGAGGAATGTCAGGAAGACACAGAATCCAGCTTGAAGGGGTGCCCACTGACCAAAATGAGGATAGTTTGCACATCAAAATGAAGTATCAAAGCAACAGATAACTTATTGAGTAAAACAGGACTCTGAGTCCACACTGACATAACTAAATGAATAAACAAATCAACAGATAAAACAGTTTTTATAGTAACTTTTTGTTTTTTCAAATAAAGGTAGAGGAAATTGTGAAGCTAGAAATTCACCATTTGACAAAAACCCATACCAATCATCCAATGATCAAAGGATGATAAAACTAGTGGATGAAATTGTAGTGAGGTATAGGATATCTACATATCAAAGTCTCTCCCCATAAAATATTAATTGTAAATATAGGATTGCTCTCAGATGGCCTCAGCCTGCAGCGGCTGGAAGCAGGGCTTCAGTTCCCCCACCAGAGATTGACGTGGGGTTGTGGGGTTGTGGCGGTGAGAGCACCAAATCCTCGCCACTAGACCAGAGGACAGTGAGCAGGCCCTTGGCCCTTCAGCTTCTCAGAAGAGAATTTCCACAAAGACAGAAAAATGTTCTTGCCTGGAGAATCCCAGGGACGGGGGAGCCTAGTGGGTTGCTGTCTCTGGGTTGCACAGAGTCGGACACGACTGAGGTGACTTAGCAGCAGCAGGGAAGTAAGTAAAGTATTTATCAGGAAGGAAAAAGAGTATAGTACATGTGGATAGTGCTGGGAAAGACTGAAGGCAAAAGGTCACTCCTCTTTGAACCTTTAAGGAGCCTTTCTGCACATGTGTGGTCAAGGAAGTCTTCTGACTTCAAGAATGAGATATATGTGGTCTGGGCAGGGTCCCACTTCCTCTCTTAATTGTCCTGTTATTCTCTCCTGGAGTTTTGGTCCACAGGGAGTGAATCTCCAGTCACTTAACCCTCAGGTGGCATTTACCTCTTGCCTCAGGATAACTCATTTTACAATGGAGAAACCTGGTAGACACCACCTTAACCAAGTGATCACAATTAATGCCACCAAAAATGGACAAACTGACACCAGGTGCTTTCTGATGTGAGGCACAGAGGATACATCATCACTTTGCTAGCATTCCTGCCAAAAACCTATCACCTCAATCCAATCATGAGGAAACATCCTAAATAGGTAAAAATGACTGGTCTTTACTCTTCAAAAATGTCAAGGTCATGAAAGACAAAAACAGACCTGGTGAACTGTTCCAGGTTAAAGGAGATCAAAGAGACGTGACAACTAAACGTGGTCCTGGATAGGACCCTGTATCCCAATTTTTTATAAGGGATGTATTTGAAACAATTAGGTAAATATGCATGAAATTCATAGATTAAATAATAGTATCAATGTTAATTTTCTGATATTGAGAATTGTACTGTAGTTATTAAGAGAAAGTCCTTTTCCTTAGGAATAACACAATGAAGGGTTTAGGGATGCTCAGTCATGTCTGACTCTGTGACTCCATGGACTGTAGTCCACTAGGTTCCTCTGTCTATGGGATTCTCCAGGCAAGAATACTGGCGCATCCTTCAACTCTCCAGGCAATGCCATGCCCTCCTCCAGGGGATCTTCCCGACCCAGGGATTGAACCTACATCAGCATCTTTACCCTCATAATTAATTTTATGAATAAATAAATCTTCCACATGTGCTTACTCTGTATGAAAATCATACCTTCATTTTCTAAACGTTGTATTTTGACACAAAGATTATTTTCTTAAGGAAAGCAGGATTGCACACAAGTCAAAGCACTGCTTTCACATCCACCCATGGAAAATGCCAGCCAGAAGCCTGGCCTGGGCTGCTTACCGAGCTTATCGGCGCTCACACCCTCAGCAGCTGCTCTCTCCAGTTGGAAAAAGTCATAATCAAATCTGCTCAAGTCCTCACTGCCTCGCTCTGAAGGAAACCCGATGTAAAGGTAGGCGCTGTTGGATCCCAAAATAATCCGGTCCTAGGAAGGAGACAGTGCGCTCAGAGAGAGGAGGGCAGAGCGGGTGAGGTCAGCCTGCTCCTCTGTGTGCATCATGGGACCTCGTGAATCCCCAAGCAGGGGAGAGACCTTAAATGAGGAGGGAAGGGGGGCCTCTTGCTTTTTCGTGCTTTCGTTGACTAATCCTTTATTCCTCACTCTGTCAGCCACTGGGGGAGTCAGTGGGGACTAGAGAGACCCATCCCTCCCCTCCAGGACTTGATAAACTAATGATGTAACCACAGCCTGTGCGGGATGGGGAGGAAAAGGGCAGGGCTTCCACAGGGTGTACGGGGCTAACTCACACTGGGGATCACAGAACACCTCTGGGAAGGTGCACTATTTCAGGTGACACAGCTGGTAAGGAATCCGCCTGCCATGCAAGAGACCTGGGTTTGAGCCCTGGGTTGGGAAGATCCCCTGCAGAAGGGAAAGGCTCCCCACTCCAGTACTCTGGCCTGGAGAATTCCATGGACTGAATAGACCATGGGGTCACAAAGACTCGGACATGACTGAGCGACTTTTCAAGAGTGCTAAGTTTTGGTGAGGCCGAGAAGAGCACTGTTGACCAGAGCCTGGAAGGTCTGAGCATCAGAGTCCTGTGACCAAGGGAAGCCCAGGCAGAGCAGCGAGGCCAGAGAGGCAGATGATGGGCCTGCTCTCTCTAGTGTCCTGAAAGGGGGGTCACTGAAGGTTTTCCAAGAAAGAGTGGCTTGCTCCAGTGTGCTAGTCTAAAAGGATCTCTGTGTAGAGTAGTGCAATGGGTGGGATGGGGCGGGCAGAGGCTCCAGAGGAAGAGGTTTTATATATATAATTATGACTGATTTGATGTACAGCAAAGACCAACCTAGATAGCATATTGAAAAGCCCAGACATTACTTTGCCGACTAAGGTCCGTCTAGTCAAGGCTATGGTTTTTCCAGTGGTCATGTATGGATGTGAGAGTTGGACTGTGAAGAAAGCTGAGCACTGAAGAATTGATGCTTTTGAACTGTGGTGTTGGAGAAGACTCTTGAGAGTCCCTTGGACTGCAATGGAGCCAGTCCATTCTGAAGGAGATCAGTCTTGGGATTTCTTTGGAAGGACTGATGCTAAAGCTGAAACTCCAGTACTCTGGTCACCTCATGCAAAGAGCTGACTCATTGGAAAAGACCCTGATGCTGGGAGGGATTGGGGGCAGGAGGAAAAGGGGACGACAGAGGATGAGATGGCTGGATGGCATTACCAACTCGATGGACATGAGTCTGAGTGAACTCCAGGAGTTGGTGATGGACAGGGAGGCCTGGCATGCTGCGATTCATGGGGTCGCAAAGAGTTGGACATGACTGAGTGAATGAACCGAACTGAACTGAACTGAAAGACCACCACAACATTGTAAAGCAATTATCCTCAAATTTAAAAAATAAAATAGAAGGCTTTCTGTGGCTTCAGCGTGGAGAAGGGACAGGAGAGGGGTCTGGAGCCCCTGTGCTATCGGCAGGGTGGTGGGGAGATGTGGAGAGCCCAATGTTGGCAAGGTGCTGGCAGTCCCTCTCCAGGGCAGACTTTTTTTCTTCTTAATATTTATTCATTTATTTGGCTGTGCCAGGTCTTAGTTGCAACATCTGGGATCTAGTTCCCTGACCAAGGATCAAACCCTGCATTGGCAGCTCAGAATTTAGCCACTGGACCATCAGGGAAGTCCCTCCATGGCAGGTTGTTAAATCTAAAATACACAGCATTAGAGCTGGAAGGATCTTGGTGAGCACCTAGTTCACCTCTCTCTGTTTTGTAAGCAAGGTCCAGGGAGGTAAAATGACTTCCCCCAGATACTCAGGGAGTTAATATCAGGTCTCCCAACTCCACAGCTGTGACCTCGTCATCACTGGGACACGGTGGCAGAAGGACAGAAGGAGCTTAGCGCCCAGCCCTGCCGGCCTCACTCCAGCTCTCCCAGTTGGACTTAGGAAATCCTGTGGCTCCACAGGGGAGTTTACCAAATGCTGCAGCTTCGTCTTGGTCGTGATGGGCACCCCGTTAACAATGACCTTGCATTTGCTGTATGGAGTCACCGTCACTTTACCACCCGAATTCGTGAAGGAAGCATGTTTATCTGAAATTCTAAAATGACAAGAATGTGTCTAAGTGACCAAATAAATCACAATTTTGGTGAACAGTGTAGGTAGTTCTTTCTCATTTGCACAATTAGGTAAGGCCTACAGCTGCTTGGGAAGTCTGATGGGGCTCCTGTGTGCTCAGTGGTTGGAGGTGGAGAGGTGGGTGTGAGGGACCCTGCCTTGAGCAAAAGGGGAGACAACAAAGCAATTGTTTATTAGTAGAACCAACCCCTACTCCCAACTCCTCCCCACCCTCCTGGGGCCAGGAGACACAGAGTCAAGCTGGAGCCTGCAGAGACTCACAAGTTGGTGGGATGGAGTGGAGGGAAATGGAAAAAATGGTGTTTCAGAGGAGACTCTTGGGAAGGAGATTTAATAACAAGCCTACATATCACTGAGAAGTTTAGGTCTGTTTCTTGGTCTTTATCTACACAAATCCAGACCTGAGATGTTACAAGATTTGGGGCCAATATCACAGGGATCAGTTTGGCTCCCAACAGATGTCACCTGTGTGTCCTCACTGTGCTAGAATGTCCCTGGGCTCCTTGGCTGTTGTGAATGTTATGGAAGACTGAGACACACTCAGGCCCAGGGGTCCTCAGGAGCAAAGTTTTAACTTCAGCTCAGCTCAATTCAGCCAATTACAGACCTGTGGGTTTTGGGACCAGAGTCCCTACAGGAAGTGGTCTGGAAAGAGGGATGAGGGGATCCTCAGGAAGAATTGGGGGAAAGGGGCTAGAGGCCCATCGGTCAGGGTGAGTTAGTGCCAACAGGCCCCTCCCTGCTGGTCCCTCTCACCACCCACCCACCCTCTGCTGCCAGTTCACACACACCCCACACACAAGGGCTGGGGTGGGCTAGGGAGGGCTGAGGTCTGTCACAGGGGACTGGTCAGTAATGCCCCGAGTCTATTGGCTGGAAATCTGTGGGCAGTCATGACACAGTGGGGCTGGAATTGGGGGGGAGGAACCCTGGAGCAGCAGCCTCCCCGGGAGAGAGGCCACAGAAGTGCAGCCCCCTACTCTGAGTTTACAAACCTGCTTTGGGTCCCTCAGGGAAGGATCAGCTCCAAGTCTGGGCTTTGTGTTAGTCCAGTTGGCAAGGGCTCCGAGCACAGAGATGCCTTTGCTCTTGGTGGTGAGACCACGAAAGGCCCACGCCACCATACTGGGCCTGTCCTCGTAACTCTCTTTATTTCCTGCCCCCATCTGCTCAGATACATTTGTGAGAATAAGTCCCTTTCTCCCAAAACCAGATCCAAGAAAACAAACTGAGCCCAGCAAGAGGGATTTCCGTGAGAGAAGAAAACCCTCCCATGTGATCTTCCATAACAAGTATTAGAGTGGGTCCCGAGATACATCTGGTCAGTTCTCATCTTTGGCTGTCTGGCAGGGCTTGTGGCCTGCCCTGACAATGACTAGATGAATTTTGAGAGTGTCCTCTGGATGCAGTGGTCTCAACTCTGTAATGCTGGACAAAGGTGCTGAGTCTGTCCACTTACCCCAAACCTTGAAGAGTAATGGCGTTTGAAGCTGCCTGACCAGCATCACATGAACCTGAAAAGAATTAAAATAACTTTTTTTTTCAAAAATTTTCAAGATTTGATCTTAGTAACTTATCTGATATTTGGGAAGTGCCATTTCCTCTCCAATGGATCACTTGAAGGGATTTTCTCACTGTGATTTTCAATCATGATGGTACATGGACATCACCTTGCCTGGGGAATAACAACTGCTTTAATTTCTGCCTTTTTTGTGATATTCCCAACTTTCTGTTTGTTTGCTTAGGAAAATATTTTTTATTTAAGAATGTGTCATTTATGTTAACACTTAATGGATTTATTATTATTACTTTATTATTTTTTTTGCAAGAAATAACATCACTTTATTTTAACTGAAGTTAAGGACAAAAGCTGGCCACATTCAGAGTTTAACAGGCCTCCTCCAGATGGTTAATTTATTATTTATTACTTTATTATTTTAAATAAATTTATTATTTATTACTTTAAATAAAATTTAATTAATTTGTATTGAGCAAAGTGAATCAGTTACACATATACATATATCTACTCTTTTTTAGGTTCTTTTCCCTTGTAGGTCATTACAGAGTATTGAGTAGAGTTCCCTGTGCTATACAACAGGTTCTTATTAATTATCTATTTTATCTCCAGCCCCAACTACTGTCCTGCAAAAGCCCCTCCTGTCCTGAGTGTGCATAAGGCTAAAGTGCAGAAGCTAGATGTGACCAAATACTGGTACCATTTTCCAGTGGATGAATGGATAAATAAATGCGGTAAACACGTAAAATGGTGTATTGTTCAGTCTTAAAAAGGGAGAAAATCCTGATACATGCTTCAATATGGATGAAGCTGGAAGACTTAATGCTAAGTAAAGTAAGCCAGACACAAAAGGGCAAATACTGTATTTATCAAAGTACCTGGAATGGTTAAATTCATAGAGACAGGAAGTAAAATGGTGGTTGCCAAGGACTGGGTGAGGGGCTAACAGGGAGTTATTGCATAATGGGGACAGAGTTTCAGTTTGGGAAAAGAAAAAAAAAATCTGGAGATGGGTGCCAGTGATGGTTGCACAGGGCTTCCCAGGTGGCTCAGTGGTAAAGAATCTGCTTGCCAATGCAGGGGAGGCAGGACACGTGGGTTTGATCCCTGGGTCGAAAGACCCCCTGGAAGAGGAAACGGCAACCCACTCCAGTATTCTTGCATGGCTAATCCCATGGACAGAGGAGCCTAGTGGGCTACAGTCTGGGATCACAACATGTCGGGCACAACTGAGCAACCGAGTGCGTGCACACGTGTGCACACACACACAAAATGGTCGCACAACAATGCGAGGGCACTTAATGCCACTGCACCGTACACTTAAAAATGGTTAACATGGTGAGTTTTCTGTAATGTGTATTTTACCATTAAAGAATTTTAAAAAGAAAAAGAAATATGCCCAGGGGCAAGAGACATGAACAGAACCAGAATCAACTGCTGAGGAAGTGCCAGGTCAGTGAACATCACTCTGCAAATTAGAAGGTCCAGGCCCAGACAATTCAGTCAGAGCCCTTACAAACCAAAGCCAGCAGGCAAGTGCCTCTCGACCCTCTTCCCTCTGCCTTCCATGGTGTAAGTTGAGAGGGGTAAGTACCAGCCTGAATGAAGTGCTTGAGAACCCCTGTGAGCTGCGGATCTTCATTGACGTTGAGAAGGTGGGGGAAAGTTTTCATCATCTGCTGCTCCTGGAGGAAAAACAGAGAAGGTATCCTCACCAGACGGGGCAGCACAGCACAGAGGGCAAAGTTCCTTCCCATCCACTGCTCCCAGCCCTCCAGTGACCTCATCACCCAAAAGGTGCATGGGGCTGTGGCATCGCCCTTTCTTGGTTATGAAAATGCATTTCATTCTTTAATACAGGTAGCGATTGGTATTGTGATTATAGAGGATTGACAGTCAAATGGAACTGGAATAAACTATATGGGCACAAGGAAAGCTTTGAATCTGGAAGTTCTGATAGAGGATGAAAGTTCTTCTGGTTGTAACTGTCCACACAAAACAAGAGTCCTAGTTTCTTCATTCTGGATCCCTCTTGACTTTGCAGCCAAGAGGCACAAACCCAGGTTACACAAGAGGTTGTTTTCTTGGCATTTCTCTCTGCCATATGCAGCCACATTATGCCCACACCTCTAGAGTCTTGGACACTAACTCATCCTGACCCCCTGCAGCCACAGACCTCCACCCCACTCCACTCCCAGCACTTGAGGCTCCCGTTTATTCTGGCTCCAGGAACCTTCCAGAATCTGGACTGGATCCCTCCCACCACTGCTAAAGTCCTCCAGGGCTAGCCCATGACTCTGGAGCTTGTCCAGAGTCTCATAGCTTTGGGGAGTAAGCTTATGGAAGGGGTAGTGTTGACGGAAGGCAGAGAAGGCATCTCCCTGGCCCAGGAACAAAGTTCACATCACAGCCCATTTATGATCTGGAGTTGGCGATGAATGCCATATCCATGGTTCAGGATCACAACACAGTCCGCAGAAGACAATCACATTCCTCAAATTCTCCCCCAATTCTCATTTTCAACAGCTTTGAATTCTATCCTCAGCCTCATGCATCAGAGACACTAAGGCCTCTCTGCTTCCTTCCTTTTCATGCCCTGCCATTGTATCCCCAACTCTGCCAATAATTTAAAGTCATATGTCACATATCATTTGTCACAATCACACGTTACACATAATAGGTATACTATATGATTACCCAATTATCCACCTGTCAGCAGTCCAGGCATCACTGAGTGTCTGGTGAAGGTGCAAGGCTGCCCCATCCCCTTCCCAGGTAGTCGGCCTCAGCAGGTAGAGGTGGTGAGCTCACCTGGGCGATGGCCACATAGTGCTGCTGCCATTCCCGCCGGGCCTGCTCCAGCTGGTTTGCCCAGCTAATCTGGTCGCTGGGAGGCCCAAGTAAACAGGCTGGCAGCTCTGGAAGAAGGGAGGTATTTTAAGCAACTGAAGGCCAGCTTTAAGGTTTGCAGTGTCAAAGGCGAGGCGCAGAATGTTGCCATTCTGTTCTGAGTCAAAACAAGGGACTCTCAGCAGGAGTGGGAAATGGAACTGCACTAACTGAGCCTGGAAAGTACTGTAAAGACTAGGATCTTCACAGCAGCATGAGACACAATGGTCATGACATGGAAGCAATCTAAATGTCCATCAACAGAGGAATGATAAAGAAGATGTGGTACATATATACAAGGGAATATTACTCAGCCATAAAAAATAATATCATTTGCAGCAATATGCATGGACCTAGAGATTATCATAAAGACAAATATTAACATCATATAGTATCACTTATATGTGGAATCTTTAAAAAATGATACAATTGAACTTATTTACAACACAGAAACAGACTCACAGAATTAGAAAACAAAGTTATAATCATTCTTCCAGAAAATTGCAGAGGAAGGTAAACTTCCAAACTCATTCTTTTTTTTTTCCTTAATCTAATTTATTTAAACCCCATCCTGAACCTTCCTCCCACCTCCCTCCCCATCCCATCCCTCTGGGTCATCCCAGTGCACCAGCCCTGAGCATCCTGTCTTATGCATTGAACCTGGACTGGCTATCTGTTTCACATATGGTAATATACATGTTTCAATGCTATTCTCTCAAATCATCTACCCTCGCCTTCTCCCACAGAGTCACCATCATCCTAATACCAAAACCAGACAAAGATGCCGCAGAAAAAGAAAACTACAGGCCAATATCACTGATGAACACAGATGCAAAAATCCTTAACAAAATTCTAGCAAACAGAACATATTCCAACAGATTGCTTTGGCTATTCAAGGTTTTTTGTATTTCCATACAAATTGTGAAATTATTTGTTCTAGTTCTCTGAAAAATACTGTTGGTATTTTTATAACAGAATATATTATTGTTATATTACAGAATATTTTATAAAAGAATATATTCCAACAACGTATTAAAAAGATCATCCATCATCACCAAGTGGGCTTTATCCAAGGGATGCAAGGATTCTTTAATACTTGCAAATCAATCAATGTGACACACCACACTAACAAATTGAAAGATAAAAAACATATGATTATCTCAATAGATACAGACAAAGCCTTTGACAAAACTCAACATCCATTTATGATAAAAATCCTCCAGAAAGCAGGGATATAAGGAACATACCTCAACATAATAAAAGCCACATAAGATAAACCCACAGCAAACATTTCCTCAATGGTGAAAAACTGAAAACATTTCCCCTAAAGTCAGAAACAAGAAAAGGATGCCCACTCTCACCACTACTATTCAACATAGTTTTGGAAGTTTTAGCCACAGCAATCAGAGAAGAAAAAGAAATAAATGGAATCCAGATTGGGAAAGAAGAAGTAAAACTCTCACTGTTTGCAGATGACATGATTCTCTACATAGAAAACCCTAAAGACTCCACCAGAAAATGACTAGAGCTAATCAATGAATATAGTAAAGTGGCAGGATATAAAATTAACACACAGAAATACCTTGCATTCCTGTACACTAACAATGAGAAAACAGAAAGAGAAATTAAGGAAACAATTCCATTCACAATTGCAACAAAAAGAATAAAATAGTAGGAATAAAGTTACCTAAAGAAACAAAAGACCTATATACAGAAAACTATAAAATAAGAAACTATAAAATACTGATTAAAGAAATCAAAGGTGACACAAATAGATGGAGAAATATACCATGTTCATGGATTGGAAGAATCAATATAGTGAAAATGAGTATACTACCCAAAGCAATCTATAGATTCAAGCTACCAACGGTATTTTTCAGAGAACTAGAACAAATAATTTCACAGTTTGTATGGAAATACAAAAAACCTTGAATAGCCAAAGCAATCTTGAGAAAGAAGAATGAACTGGAGGAATCAACCTGCCTGACTTCAGGCTCTACCACAAAGCTACAGTCATCAAGACAGTATTGTACTGGCACAAAGACAGAAACATAGATCAATGGAACAAAATAGAAAGCCCAGAGATAAATCCACACACCTATGGACACCTTGTCTTTGACAAAGGAGGCAAGAATATGCAACAGAGAAAAGACAATCTCTTTAACAAGTGGTGCTGGGAAAACTGGTCAATCGCTTGTAAAAGAATGAAACTAGAACACTCTAACACCATACACAGAAATAAACTCAAAATGGATTAAAGGTCTAAATGTAAGACAAGAAACTATAAAACTCCTAAAGGAAAACATAGGCAAAAACTCTCTGATGTAAATCATAGCCAGATCCTCTATGACCCACCTCCCAGAGTAATGGAAATAAAAGCAAAAATAAACAAATGGAACCTAATTAAATTTAAAAGCTTTTGCACAAAGAAGGAAACTATAAGCAAGGTGAAAAGACAGCCTTCAGAATGGGAGAAAATAATAGCAAATTAAGCAACTGACAAATAATTAATCTCAAAAATATACAAGCAACTCCTGCAGCTCAATCCCAGAAAAATAAGCAACCCAATCAAAAAATGGGCCAAAGAACTAAACAGACATTTCTCCAAAGAAGACAAACAGATGGCTGACAAACACATGAAAAGATGCTCAACATCACTCATTATCAGAGAAATGGAAATCAAAACCACAATGAGATACCATCTCACACCAGTCAGAATGGCTGCTATCAAAATGTCTACAGACAATAAATGCTGGAGAGGATGAGGAGAAAAAGGAACCCTCTTACACTGTTGTGGAAATGCAAACTAGTACAGCCACTATGGAGAACAGTGTGGAGATTCCTTAAAAAACTGGAAAGAACTGCCATACAACCCAGCAGTTCCACTGCTGGGCATACACACCAAGGAAACCAGAATTGAAAGAGATATGTGTACCCCAATGTTCACAACAGCACTGTTTACAAAAGCTAGGACATGGAAGCCACCTAGATGTCCATCAGCAGATGAATGGATAAGAAAGCTGTGGTACATATACACAATGGAATATTACTCGGCTATAAAAAAGAATGCATTTGAATCAATTCTAATGAAGTGGATGAAACTGCAGCCTATTATACAGAGTGAAGTAAGCCAGAAAGAAAAACACCAATACAGTATACCAACACATATATAAGGAATTTAGAAAGACAGTAATGATGATCCTATATGCGAGACAGCAAAAGAGACACAGATGTAAAGAAGAGACTTTTGGACTCTGGGAGAAGGCGAGAGTGGGATGATTTGAGAGAATAGCATTGAAACATGTATATTATCATATGTGAAATAGATCACCAGTCAGGTTTGATGTATGAGACAGGGTGCTCAGGGGTGGTGCACTGGGATGACCCTGAGGGATGGGATGCGGAGGGAGGTGGGAGGGGGTTCAGGATGGGGAACACATGTACACCCATGGCTGATTCATGTGAATGTATGGCAAAAAACCATCACAATATTGTAAAGCAATTAGCCTCCAACTAAAACAAATTAAAAAAAATTATAATCATCAAAAGGGATAGCTGGGAGTGGAGGTGGGAGGTAAACTGGAGTTGTTTGGGATTAACAGATATACACATCATATATATAAAATAGATAAGCAACAAGGGCATATTATATAACACAAGGAACTATACTCACTATTTCATAATAACCTATAATGGAAAGGAATCTGAAAAATAATTATATATATTTATATGTATATACTTATCTATCTATATACAACTGAATCCCTTTGCTATACACTTGAAACTAACACAACATTATAAATTAACTATACTGCAATAAAAAATCTTTTTAAAAAACTAAAAAAAGACTAGATTCACCCCTTAATTCATAGAGCAAAGAGGTCATTTATCAGAACAGGAAGCTCAACATTATGTTTTTCAATTGTGTGAGCATGCAAGAGTGTTTCAGGGAATTCCTGTCAAATCAGGGGGCTTAGGAAGAATCAAAGATTTATCTTCCCTTGTTTTTCATGAGTTCTGTGTCCATACTTATGAACAATGGGAATCAGATGCAACATCTGGCTTGTCCAGGTGCAGAGATTTGTGACCCATCAGTGTCACCCTGGACCAGACACGGGCAAGACTCTAATTTAGGAAGTTCCTAGTTGAGGCTGAAGCCTTATTGAGTAAGGACGTGGGAACCCAGAGATATGCCAGGTGGCAAAAACCTGCCCTTAAGGGGAACATCCATGAAATTTGTGTGTGTTTGTTAGGGTCGGAAGAGCCGCTACCACCAGAGAGCAAGCCCATGTGGCTTGAGGGAGCCCACCTTGGGGAGGGGGAACAGGTACCAAGGGCAGGATAATGTGTCATGCTCCCTAAGAGCACTGAGCACAGGGCTTCCCGACCTTCCAGCCTGGCTCTTTTGATGCTGAACGCCTTTACCAATTCTTCAACAGTTTTATATTTTGCCCCTTTCACAAATCCTATTCTAAATTGTTAATGCACATAAAATTACACACAACTCAAGCTGCCACACAGAAAACTAAGGCCTTCACTCAAAACAATGGTTCTCAATAACTGCCCAGTGGAGCCACCCTAAGGTGAGTTGCTGTCCTGGGGATGGGTAATTGGTCCAAGTGGTGCCCAGTCACCAGGTGACTCTAATGTGCAGCCAGGGCTGAGCAGAGTCTTAGAAGAGGGTTCGAGGGCTAGCATTTCCTGGGCCCCAAAACATCACTTAACTACAGGAGGCCATCAGCAGAACAAATGCAATATGGCCACTGTTTAAGTCTGGTCAAGGAGAAAGTAGTCTCGGGGGAAAGAACAGCTTCAAAATAAAAATGACAATTAAAAAATGAGACTAAAATGACCATTTCAAGAGGCCAGGGCCAGTATTTCTTACAATCACATGAGAATTACATTCAGGCCAAAATGTCCTGGACAAAGGTCCAGGGATGTCCTGGCCTGCTCTAGGGCTCCCCTCAGACTAAACGCAGGGGCTTCTGACCCTGCCCTTCCAGTGCAACACCCCCACTCCCCTATCTCCCCACAGCCTTGACCCTGCAACAGGGCTTGGCCATGCCCCTCTCTCCCTCCCTCCTGCATCTAGCCTCCTGACTGTTGCCTTGGACCTGCACTGACTCCTGACTCAGTTTACCTGCCATTCTGCAGTTTCCACACCCGAGCAGCAGTCTGTCATTCTCTGCCCTGGACTCCCTCAGCAGGGTGGAGGTGTTGACAACAGCTTTGTTCCGGATCTTCTTAGCCCTGTGCAAAGGTGGACACACACTCAGGCCCTGGGTCTTTCGCAGCTAGAGCAGTACTACTGGTGGGAAACTGGCCTCGAATGGTCAAAATGGGAGCCTTTCACTTCCTAGTAACTTGAGATTCCACTGTGAAGTTTCCAGTAAACCACTAAGACCAGAAGGGACTCAGTGACATCCAGGGCTCAAACCTGAGCCACTTGTCACTTGACAAGTGTCACTTGTCCACATGAGCCACTTGTGGACTCAGCCCAAGCCTGGAGTCCACCCCCAACGTGTTCTGGGCCCCAAACGCACTCCCCTAGTTGGGCTGACTTAGTTAATGAAAACAATCTCTTCAATCTCTACTGTTTCTGTAACAATACAAACCCTCGAGGCTGCCAGTGACTGCCCTGCCAAGTGTGCCAGGCCAGGAGTGGGCTTGGACTTTGCCTAGTTCAGGGTCTCCAACCTCCAGGATCTAAGGCCTGATGATCTGAGGTGGAGCTGATATAATAATAATAGAAATAAAGTACACAATAAATGTGATGTGCTTGACTCCTCCCCAAACCACCCCTAGTCCCCACCCCCATTCCCCACCCTCACCTCTCTTGACCCCCAGTCCCTGGAAAAATTGTCTTGCATGAAACTAGTCCCTGGGGCCAAAAGGGTGGGGACTGCTGTCCTAGCTCACTCCTGGCTAGTGCTGCATGGAACATAGTTATGCTAAAACATGACTTGTTCTTTACCTGAAATTCAAATGTAACTGGGCATCCTATAGTCTCATTTGCTCCATCTGGCAACCTTACTTCTTTCCCCAAGGAATAGGGTTTGCATGGCTTGCTCCTAGTCACAGAGTCCACAACAGATCCAGGCCTGGAGCCCAGGACCCCTGGGGATCATTTTCTACTTCCTCGGCATCACACAGTCTCTCATGTGAAAAGTGCTAGCAACAGTTTAGAATTGACAAATGGAGAGAAAATGAACATTCTGCATAATACTAAGGGCTTCCCTGGTGGCTCAGACTGTAAAGAAGCTGCCTGCAGTGCAGGAGTCCTAGGTTCGATCCCTGGGTTGGGAAGATCCCCTGAGGCGGGCATAGCAACCCACTCCAGAATTCTTGTGCGGAGAATCCCATGGACAGAGGAGCCTAGAGGGCTACAGTCCATGGAGTTGCAAGAGTCAGACACGACTAAGCAACTAAGCATAGCACAGCACATAATACTAAAGGCAAAATTCAACCTCAAGTTCTGAGTTTGTAGCACAGATGTAGGAAGAAAACAGAGAAAAACAAATGGAGCAAAATGATACTGAGGCCTGGTAGTGAGGAGTGAGAATGCAAGGGTTTGTCCCTAAAATGCAAAGGCCTTTCTCTAGAGAAGAGGCCAAGGAAAAACCGAGAGAACTACTTGGAGACATCACAACAACTGTCATTTTGAGCTTCAGCCCCGTGCCAGGTAGAACTTAGCCAGGAACAGTTCTTGAACTGTCTCACGTAGTCTTCACTCAGCCCAGAGAGGGAGGTATCACCTCCTTCAGCGTGTGAGCTCACCAAGGGCAGGGAGGTTCAGGTCTCGGAGGAAGTAGGGCCAGATTCTGTCTGACACACTGGCCCGTAGACCTGACAAGTGATGTATCAGAATAGGAACCAGGTTCATTTCACATTCCAGCTCCAGTCACCTGGAACAGTGGCCGAGAATTCCAAGCTCCTGAATGAAGCTGACGGGAAAGCTGCAGAGGGGGATTCTCCACATCGGCCATGCTGAATGGGATGGAGGGGTGGTGAGGCCATGGGGTTCCGACCCATGGTTAGAGCCTCCCTCTCCCCAGACCCTCACTTTCACAAAAGGGTCAGGGGAAGTAGGCTTCTGCCTGCCTTGAAAAGCAGAAACTCGGCTTGGCCACAGCCTTCTGCCAGGACTAAACTGCCAGGAGTGGGCTTGCTTCCTGGGCCAACTGGGGAGGCAGGAACATGTGTGGACAGCCCCTCCCTGGGAGGAGACACCTCTGCCCTGCTGTGTGGGGCCTAGAGATATGAGGGAAAGGGGCAGGGCCCAGGGCTGGTTCCCAACTTTGGGAGCCTCTTACATGCTCATCTTTATCATTAGCACAAAAATTCCCTGCCTGCCACTATTCTTTACCTGTGACCCATAGGACAAAAGGAGAATCTGTGAATGGCCATGCTATGTGACAGAAAAAGCAGAGAGGCAGAGAACTGAGCACTTCAGGGGTGGGATCAATGCATCCTCCCATGAATCTGAGCCAGTGGCTCCTCCCGCTTCTAAGACTGCAGTGACAGAATGACAGGCTAGGAGGGCCCTGAGCCCCTATTTCTGTCTCCTCTTATTTATTTTATTTTCTTTCCCTCTTCTCTCACAGATCATTTTGTTCTTCCTTTTTCTGGACCCTTTCCCAAGACACCAGCTCATCAAGTTTAAGGGTACTAGAAGAATTTGCTAGATTTAGAACTTAGAACCACTAGAGATAATAAGTGTTCCTAATCGTACCTTTCAGCATATCTTAGTGTTGATAAAGTTTCCTCATAGCAGATGTCAGCTGGACTTATCGCTGCTATCTGTAAAAAAAAAAAAAAATCCTTTTCAGATTTTGTTTTTTATACAGGATATATAGCTATTGTTGAGCTTCCCTAATAGCTCAGTTGGTAAAGAATCCATCTGCAATGCCGGAGATACTGGTTTGATTCCTGGGTCAGGAAGATCCCCTGGAGAAGGGATAGGCTATCCATTCCAGGATTCCTGGGCTTCCCTGGTGGCTCAGATGGTAATGAATCCCTCTGCAATGTGCGAGACCTGGGTTTGATCCTTGGGTTGGGAAGATCCCCTGGAGCAAGGCATGGCAATCCACTCCAGTATTCTTGCCTGGAGAATCCCCATGGACAGAGGAGCCTGGTGGGCTACAGTGCATGGGGTCACAGAGAGTCAGACACGACTGAGAGACTAAACACACAGCACATAGCTATTGTTGATTTTACACAGCTAACATTCATGGAATATCTTGGAACTTGTGGTTTGTTTAAACTTTACAACTCAGAAAACCGATGCTTAGATAAGAATAATGGCATCCATAATGGGCAGAGCTGGGACCTGAACCTGCCCTGACTTGAACAACTGTGCCGCTAACCTCTGTACTACGCAACCCTCAGCACTGAGTCCCCAGCAGATTTCCTCAGGACTTTAAATGACAGTTGAATGGCAGCACTGAGAGACTAATAAATAAATCATTACTGAGTACCCACTTAAATGGTTTCAAATCTGGTATTGACTTCAGCTTAACTGTTCTAGAATTCAAATGAGAAAACAGACTTTTTGATGAGCTGGAGGTGGGCTGGATCACTGAGAGTGAACAGGAGGGAATGTGACTCCATGGGGCAGCTCCCAATCTATGGGCCTGGAGGCCACGATTCAGAGCATAAGGGCCTGAGGAATAATCACTTATCTTTGTTCAGCTTTGCAACTTTTAAAGCTTCTTCATTATATTTCATTTAATCATCACAAACACAGTTTCAAGGTGATATCGTGATCTTCACTTTAGGAAGGAAGGAAATGAGGCTCCATAGTCAGTGCACTGAAACTGAGAATCTTGTCAAGAACTGACAAGACTCTTGTGAAGAGTAACTTTAATAATAATAACGACAGCAATCATGACAGCTGCGTGAGTCTAAACAGTCTAAAATGTGGTAGGAAAGTCACTTTACCAGAGTAGTTCTGCTGTTCCCACCCAGAGCTGACTGGAGCAGTTTGGTCAGTACAGAGGCTCTGTAGGGAACATGGAGGACTTTCTTCCCCATGGCAGCATCAGCCAGAGCACTAAATGAAAAGGAAATACAAAACAACAAAAAGTTTTAAACATATCAAAAAGAAATCTGCCTCTTTGTGGATGAGTCAGAAACACCCCTCAAATATCCTTGACAACCCCATATACCAGACATGACATTAAGGAACATCCAATAGTTGATATACCTTCTGTACAAGGATACTGGCATATTGCAAGATAGAAGCAGCTGGCTCTCTCTCCAAGGTCAACCCCGGGGAAACCATAAGAGAGAGGGAGGCCCAGATCTGGGGCTCTAACACAGTAAACCTTGGGAGGAAAACCCAGAGCCTGCAGAGAAGGGTCTTTTTGTGTGTGTACAGAGAAGGGTTTTGACCTGAGGGAGAGGGTGGTAGGCTAGCAGTGTGGAGACAGGAATGGGGAGCAGATTTAAGTGCTTTCTGGTCTTTCTTCATACTGCCTTAGGAAGATCTCATAGAGTTAGGACCTGATAGGCTACAGAATCAAGTAAGAGTGAATGAGAAGTAAATGTCACTCAGGGTACTTCAGAGGAAGCAGTGTTGGCATTGAAGAGAGTGGGGAAGAGGGAGGAAATCCCATCTCTGATCAATTATAACCACAAACAAAGAAAAGAAATCCAAAAAATTAAGCTACCAGGTTTAGAAAAGAAACAAAATGATCATCTAGAAAGAATTAGATACAGCAATAGAAATTTAAAACCCTATGGATAAGTTCAACAGTTTATTTCAGTTCGGTTCAGTTCAATCGCTCAGTCGCATCCGACTCTTTGCGACCCCATGAATCGCAGCTTGCCAGGCCTCCCTGTCCATCACCAACTCCCGGAGTTCACCCAAACTCATGTGCATCGAGTTGGTGATGCCATCCAACCATCTCATCCTCTGTCGTCCCCTTCTCCCCCTGCCCCCAATCCCTCCCAGCATCAGAGTCTTTTCCAAAGAGTCAGCTCTTCACATGAGGGGCCAAAGTACTGGAGTTTCAGCCTCAGCATCAGTCCTTCCAAAGAACACCCAGGACTGGTCTCCTTTAGAATGTACTGGTTGAATCTCCTTGCAGTGCAAGGGACTCTCAAGAGTCTTCTCCAACACCATAGTTCAAACAGATCAATTCTTCGGCATTCAATTTCCTTCATAGTCCAACTCTCACATCCATACATGACTACTGAAAAAACCATAGCCTTGACTAGACAGACCTTTGTTGGCAAAGTAATGTCTCTGCTTTTGAATATGCTATCTAGGTTGGTCATAACTTTCCTTCCAAGGAGTAAGGGTCTTTTAATTTCATGGCTGCAATCACCATCTGCAGTGATTTTGGAGCCCCCAAAAATAAAGTCTGACACTGTTTCCACTGTTTCCCCATCTATTTCCCATGAAGTGATGGGACCAGATGCCATGATCTTCGTTTTCTGAATGTTGAGCTTTAAGCCAACTTTTTCACTCTCCTCTTTCACTTTCATCAAGAGGCTTTTGAGTTCCTCTTCACTTTCTGCCATAAGGGTGGTGTCATCTGCATATCTGAGGTTATTGATATTTCTCCTGGCAATCTTGATTCCAGCTTGTGTTTCTTCCAGCCCAGTGTTTCTCATGATGTACTCTGCATATAAGTTAAATAAGCAGGGTGACAATATACAGCCTTGACATACTCCTTTTCCTATTTGGAACCAGTCTGTTGTTCCATGTCCAGTTCTAACTGTTGCTTCCTGACCTGCATACAGATTTCTCAAGAGGCAGGTCAGGTGCACTGGTATTCCCATCTCTTTCAGAATTTTCCACAGTTTATTGTGATCCACACAGTCAAAGGCTTTGGCATAGTCAATCAAGCAGAAATAGATGCTTTTCTGGAACTCTCTTGCTTTTTCCATGATCCATCGGATGTTGGCAATTTGATCTCTGGTTCCTCTGCCTTTTCTAAAACCAGCTTGAACATCTGGAAGTTCATGGTTCACGTATTGCTGAAGCCTAGCTTGCAGAATTTTGAGCATTACTTTACTAGCTTGTGAGATGAGGGCAATTGTGCAGTAGTTTGAGCATTCTTTGGCATTGCCTTTCTTTGGGATTGGAATGAAAATGGACCTTTTCCAGTCCTGTGGCCACTGCTGAGTTTTCCAAATTTGCTGGCATATTGAGTGCAGCACTTTCACAGCGTCATCTTTCAGGATTTGAAACAGCTCAACTGGAATTCCATCGCCTCCACTAGCTTTGTTCATAGTGATGCTTTCTAAGGCCCACTTGACTTCACATTCCAGGATGTCTGGCTCTCGATGAGTGATCACACCATCGTGATTATCTGGGTCATGAAGATCCTTTTTGTACAGTTCTTCTGTGTATTCTTGCCACCTCTTCTTAATATCTTCTGCTTCTGTTAGGTCCATACCATTTCTGTCCTTTATCGAGCCCATCTTTGCATGAAATGTTCCCTTGGTATCTCTAATTTTCTTGAAGAGATCTCTAGTCTTCCCCATTCTGTTCTTTTCCTCTATTTCTTTGCATTGATCGCTGAAGAAGGCTAGCCAAGAGGCTCTGATTAAGAAGTTTCAGGCAGAGATGAAAGGACAAAATTTTTCTTTCCCATTTTTGCTTTAACCAGACCCAAGCAACTTCTGAGGTTTCTAAAAATGCAAGAAAAATTTGGTGAGATGATCATTGGAAACCCCTCAAAAGCAAACATTCACCTAAAGTCCTGAGGCGATTCCACCAGTTACACAGACTCTTTGTCAACGAAGAAGGTAGAGTCCTATTTTTAATTTTAGCTCAAATAAATCTTTACCTAAATGAGCAGTCATAATTCCACCCCCAGACTATTAGACCACATGCCATTCTATTTAGATATATCTGAACACTATGCCCATTTATCCTCTTTGCTTCATTTCTTAAAACTTTTTAATATAAAAATAATAAAGCCTGTTCTGTATCATTTACATACAGTTTTCCTTAGTTTCTGAGAGCCAGAGTCACCCCATCTTTGTAGCCTTTTGTGTCCTTCTCAGCAAATTGACCCCCAAAGTCCAGTCACTGCATGTATGAGCAACATGAGACTAGGACTGCACTGAGTTGTAAATTTGCTTGTCTGTTTTGCCTCTAATGCATCTTTCAAAATGGGCTGGCTGAAAACACAATTAAAATATCAACCTGCATCCACTTATGATGATAAAATTTGGTATCATATAGTGTAATACACTGTGCATGAGTTATTTAGGCAAAAAATCACTCCATATTGCTTCTCTTTCATTGTCCAGTGAGTAAAAGACAATTATGAAAATCCACTGGTGAAGTCTGCACAGAGGTAACCTTGCCTGAAAGAAAACACACAGTGATTACAGCCATTGACTGGAGGCAGAGGATAGGTCATTATGGCTGCAGGAATGGAACAAATGAGCACGCGCGCGCACACACACACACACACGCACACACACACACAATGTTTTAGAGTTGCTGTGTAAAACCCATTCAGAGTGGTTGTTTACATCACAGGTCACTGGACCTCAGTCCCCATCCCCAAGTCTCTGATTCTGGGTGTGATGTGAACCCAATAATTTGCATTTCTAGCAAGTTCCAGGTTGTGCTGACGTGCTGGTACAAAGTCCACAGTTTGAGACTCTTGGTAGTAGAGAAAGAGAAAAGAAAGAAGCCATTCCCTTTTTCAGGGGATCTTCCTGACCCAGGGATCAAACCTCGGTCTCCTGCATTGCAGGCAGATTTTTTACCATCTGAGCCACAAAGGCTCCAGGGAAAATATATCTTATTTTCCAATCTTTAATTTTTTTAGTTAAATTTTATTTCCTTTCACACCTCTTTGCTGGTAGAAGAGCGAGCTGCAAGGGAGGGAGAGGGGACAGTAGTAGTTCTACATTGGTGGATTTTTCTCCTCTGAAGGGAAACCTCAGGAGTGGGCAGTAAGTGTTCCCTTCAGTAGCTTGTTCCTAAGCTTTATGCCCATTGTCCTTCAGCCGTGGCACCACTAGGAGCCAGCCCCATGAAGAGGGCAGAAGCCACGGAGGGAACTGATAGGATGAGGCACCAGCTTCAAATCAATAAAAAGACCAGAACCAAACACAGAAGAATATTTGTTGAACACATGTGATATGTGAGAGACCCTTGGAAATAAGAGTAAAAACAAGCCACACAATCCCAAAGAAATGTAGGTGAGAACTACAGCCCAGGAGAGCATTAACTTTATATGATGTGATTTGAGAACATAGACTGGTGGTATATTTGAGTTACATAAATATGAATGCCCAATGTCTTTTGTTATTTACAAGATAACAATCTCTTTTTAGAACAGAGAATATATTTTAGAGTTCCCCCACCAGCTATCGAACCCATGTCCCTGCACTGGGAGCACTGAAGCCTTAACCACTGGACCACCAAGGAAGTCCAGGTCATGGTATTTGGCAGTGTAAACTTTCCTGTAGTTTTCTCTTGCTATAGAATAATTTATAAGTCCCTTCAGTGCTTGCAAGGTATCACTTTATCTTGGACCCTAGACATTGTCTTACACAATTGTCTTGAACAACTATCAGCATCAGCTTGCTAGAAAAGCAAATTCTTGAACCTAGCTCCAAATCTAGTATGTCACAATTTACATTTTAACAAGATCTCTGCAGTTAATTTCTGTGTCCATGGCAGTTTGACAAGTAGAGGAACCAGAGATCAAATTGCCAGCATCTGCTGGATCATTGAAAAAGCAAGAGAGGTCCAGAAAAACATTTATTTCTGCTTTATTGACTATGCCAAAGCCTTTGACTGGATCACAATAAACTGGAAATTCTGAAAGAGATGGGAATACCAGACCACCTGACCTGCCTCTTGAGAAACCTGTATGCAGGTCAGGAAGCAACAGTTAGAACTGGACATGGAACAACAGACTGGTTCCCAATAGGAAAAGGAGTATGTCAAGGCTGTATATTGTCACCCTGCTTATTTAACTTATATGCAGAGTGAGTGAGTGAAAGTTGCTCAGTCGTGTCCGACTCTTTGCGACCCCATGAACTATACAGTCCATGGAATTCTCCAGACCAGAATACTGGAGTGGCTAGCCTTTCCCTTCTCCAGGGGATCTTCCCAACCCAGGGATTGAACCCAGGTCTCCCACATTGCAGGCAGATTCTTTACCAGCTGAGCCACCAGGGAATCCCATGTACATCTCATGATGTACTCTGCATATACAGAGTACATCATGAGAAATGCTGGGCTGGAGGAAGCACAAGCTGGAATCAAGATTGCCGGGAGAAATATCAATAACCTCAAATATGTAGATGACACCACCCTAATGGCAGAAAGTGAAGAAGAACTAAAGAGCCTCTTGATGAAAGTAAAAGAAGAGAGTAAAAAAGTTCGCTTAAAACTCAGCATTTATAAAATGAAGATCATGGCATCCGGTCCCATCACTTCATGGCAAATAGATGGGAAAACAGTGGAAACAGTGGCTGACTTTATTTTGGAGGGCTCCAAAATCACTGCAGATGGTGACTGCAGCCATGAAATTAAAAAACGCTTACTCCTTGGAAGGAAAATTGTGACCAACCTAGACAGCATATTAAAAAACAGAGACATTATTTTGCCAACAAAGGTCCGCCTCATCAAGGCTATGGTTTTTCCTGTGGTCATGTATGGATGTGAGAGTTGGACTATAAAGAAAGCTGAGCACCAAAGAATTGATGCTTTTGAACTGTGGTGTTGGAGAAGATTCTTGAGAGTCCTTTGGACTGCAAGGAGATCCAACCAGTCCATCCTAAAGGAGATCAGTCTTGAGTGTTCATTGGAAGGACTGATGTTGAAGCTGAAACTCCAAATCTTTTGCCACCTGATTCAAAGAGCTACTCATTGGAAAAGACCCTGATGCTGGGAAAGATTGAAGGCAGGAGGAGAAGGGGACAGCAGAGGACGAGATGGTTGGATGGAATCACTGACTCAGTGGGGATGAGTTTGAGTAAACTCCGGGAGTTGGTGATGGACAAGGGAGCCTGGCATGCTGTGGTCCCTGGTGTCATGAAGAGTTGGACACAACTGAGCAACTGAACTGAACTAAACTCTAAACTACTGGCCACATTCCTTTCTCCTTGGTAATCTTTTACCTATAATTGGTTGGCACAGTCCTATCTGGATCACAGACTCTGATGACAGATAAGATGGTGGATCTTGACTATTACACTTCAGAACAAATGCAATTCTCAGAAATGTCTGTACCTTTTCTAAGTTATCAGCACCCTCTGGCCCTTTATGAAAGGCCCAGAGAGAAGCACTGTTGGAAGGCAGAATGAGAACATGGCTCTTGCTCGGTAATAATAACAGCAATAACCAGAGGTACCATTCCCCAGTCCCTAGTTTGGACACCTGTGTCTCAGGTCCTCTGTTACTCCAAATAGCCATTCACTGAATATTGATTTCATCCAGCTGCCAGCAATGGTTCTTTGCCTTTACATAAGACAGTGCTTAGAAGAAAGTACAGCTGTAAATTCTACCACCTGCTGCTGAATGTAGTGATAATATTGAGTATGGAATAAAAACACTGTTATAAGTACATTAGACTCTGCTGTTGAATTATTTATACTCTGTTGCATTTGCAAAAGAAAGACATTCTTCTAGTTGACTTACAATGGAGTATTGTGGTAAAGGGCATATATATCTGAAAGACCATAGGCTCCAGGGGAAAAAAGTGAATTGTTAGTCACGTCCAACTCTTTGCAACTCCGTGGACTCTAGCCCACAATGTTCCTCTGTCCAGGGAATTCTCTAGGCAAGCATACAGGAGTGGGCAGACATTCCCTTCTCCAGGGGATCTTCCTGACCCAGGGATCAGACCCTGGGTCTCCTATGTTGCAGGCAGACTTTTTACCGTCTGAGTGGGAAGATGTAATCTATTTTCCAATCTTTAATTTTTTAGTTAAGTGAATTAAATGATTATCAAGGAAAGTTTTAGAGATGAAAAAACTGCAAAAGTGTAATACATACTCTGACAGAAGTGTGTGTGTGTGCATATGTGTGTGTTTCTAAGCATATTATTCTTTTTTGTTGTTTTAGTGTATTGGTTAGATGATGTGGAATGTGAGTATCTCCTTGCTTCACCAGCCAGTGGGCAGAGGTGGGGCCTCATAAAAGCAGTAAGTAACTGATTTTACCCTATCTGCTGAAGTGATCTCAAATGGATGCATAGTGACCCCTTGGGACTGTTGAAATTCACGAGGGTTCACATGTATGCTTACAGCATATTTGCTCCCACTGGTGCTGATGCTGCTCCTTAGGACCCCAGGGTTCTGTTGGGTCCCAGCTCTTGCCACATGCACAAACTAGGATGCTAGGATTCTCTCACAGCAGGGACTTTGATGGAGAAGGTGCCACTGTAGAGTTTTCACTGAGACTGCTCCCTTCCGTTTGTGCTTGCTTGTTTCCCATAGAATCCAGTTTTCTGGGATTTGGGAGACGAATCCAGTTGATAGATACCATATAAACTCAGAAGTTCTCTCTCCCCTCCCATTGCTGAAAACATTTTAATAGGCTTGGACTTATTGAGGCTGACTCCTTCCTTCACTGTTCTCAACTTGGGATGCTCTTTGGTCTCATGTGCAAAGACACATCTGGGTGGTCCACACAAACATGCCCAGATGCATCTTTAAACCTATCTGGCTTTGGACTGAAATTCCAGTTACATTAGTGTTGCCTTCGGGCATTCAATTCCTTTTTGGAAATGATTGGTAGTGGCCAGAACTAAGTTCATTCTACTATAAGGATGACTTGGAAACAGACCACTAATGAGGAGATGGAAATCGCCAGTGTTGGATCAAAGCAAAATTTCTGTTATACTTTTCATAATAAACATAACTTTCAAGCCAGAAATCCAAATTGCTTTGAAAATCTTTTTGTTTATCATAAATTATTAAAAAGTCACAACATGTTATCTTGTCACAGATGTTGTATATCTTTTTCTTATGAAGATAAAGATAGTAATAAAGAAACAATGTGATGAAATTCCCAAAAGAAGACAGCATCATTAACATCACCACGAAAATTTACTGTGTGGTTTGTTCATAAAATTGCATTTACTGTGTGAACTTTAAGCCTGGTGAGTCTACTGACCAAAACACATGGAGAAGAATCATCAAGAACATCCAAATATGCTTGCCTAAAAATCAGACTTTTTAATAAAGGTGGTTTCAACTGGATGGGTGAAAATTAAAGCTGTCATACTAGAGTAAATTGAGAACTATGATTAGGGAAATGTCATTTTAAAAAACCAGATAGAGAGAAGAAATGAAAATGAGCCATTAAGAAGGATTGAGGCAGATAGTGGTGACATTGAGAGAGGGTGCTGAGGACTGAAAGCATTCCCACTCATTGATCTATCAAGAAAACTGAAAGAAAAATATGCTTGCAGATTTCATATTCGAGTTGGGTGGCCTATGTTCCATTTCCTTGGAGCACAAATGAAATAAAAAGTCAGAGGGTGAGAAAAAAACAAGGGATGAAGAGGAGGCAACATCTATCGCACCATATTTTACGAAGGACCCAAGTACTCCAGGGAAGAAAAGATTTAGGCTGGAATAGCATGTCACATGGGGCTCCCCTGGTGGCTCAGATGGTAAAGAATCTGCCTACAATGCAGGAGACCTGGGTTTGATCCCCGGGTTGGGAAGATCCCCTGGGGGCGGGTATGGCAACCCACTCCAGTATTCTTGCCTGGAGATTCCACATGGACAGAGGAGCCTGGTGGGCTAATGTCCATGGGGTTGCAGAGACACGACTGAGCACAGCACATCATGTGTTTTCCTAGATAAATAATGCTATTTTTAAAAGACATTTGTGAAGACAGGAGGCAGTGTCTTCCATGTATATATCCAGAATCTAACCAATTTCTCTCTGTCATTAATCATTAGTGATCAACACTTTTTTAAAAGTTAGGTTGCCCAAACTTCATTATAAATGTATGTCTACTAAAGCAGAAATAATAGCAGAAGTATTTCTGTTAAAGATAATTTTATTGCTATTGCTCTATAGAGCTTCTTACTAATGAATGGAGAAAAAAGCAAAGCATTGTTACCATCTTTTAGATTTCACATGAGAGTGATATCATATGATATTTATCTTTCTCTCTCTGATTTATTTCACTCAGTATGACAATATCTAGGTCCATATGTGTTGCTGCAAGTGACATTATTTCATTCTTTTTTTAAAAAAAAAAAAAGACTACTAATAAGAACCTATTGTACAGCACATGGACCTCTACTCAAACTCTGTAATGACCTATATGGGAAAAAAAGGGGAGGGGGGAATATATGTATATGTATAACTGGTTCACTTTGCTGTACAACGGAAACTAACACCACATTGTGAATTAACTATACGGCAATAAAATGTAAAAAACATTTTATATGTAGCAAACAAAACATGAAAAGACTGCACCATCACTTCCCCTCACTTCTAATAGAAATGGATTTTTTGAGCTTCTTGAAAATGGATTATTAAAGTCACAAAAGATCTTTTACTTTTCACATTTGTTAGAAGGATAAAAAGAACTAACAGCACCAGTGGGAAAAAGTTAAAGGAGAAGGGAGGTCCACGAAGCCTTCACCCCTTCATTTCAGGAACAAGGAACTTTTCATAATTTATAACAGCAGTTGGCTCTGAAATAGAGAAAAATGTCCCAAATCCATTCATTTTTCTTACAGCATTTATTGCTTTGTTTTTCTCATATTTTTTTGTCAATCCTTTTGTCTTGAGTGCAACAGGCAATTATAGGATAGTTTAGGGCTTTTTCAAGAGGAGTTTGTCAGTGTCTCCAGATATGTACCACCTGTTTCTCTGCCATAATAGCTCCATCGATTTTCAGTGTATCACTGAGCATGGCTTAGCCCAAAGGAGCTTGAAGTGAATTATGCTGATAACGAGGTCTGTTCGATTCAAATACTCTACCAGGGTTAGTTACTTCAACTTGAAAAATGATTTCTCATTTACCGATTCTAAGTACATTAGTCATCGTGCTTCTGAGTCAAACATTGAGAGAGAAAGCTTTTTTTGGTTGTTGAATTGCGTTTCTTAGTCATATATATTTGCTCATGACTTTTTAAAGGATAAAGAGATAAATTGGCAAGGATAAGGTAAATGTAAGCTAGATAAGTAGTCAGTCCAGATTCCACATACTGTTTTTTTGTTTGTTTGTTTAATCATTCCTCTATTTTAAAGGGTGGGTAGGTGAGTGGTTAAGGGTGCATACATAACTAGATTTTTATACCCCTCAGCTACCAAGTCTTTATTCACTTTGGTTCCTATAAACGTATATTGACATCAAAGAATCTGTGCTTATCAACAGATTTTAATAAAACATGCACCTGGAGTATTAATCACCACATACTGAAAGATAGCTGAGTCCATAGGAGAGACCGTTAGAACCACTGAAAAGATAAGTTGCTTTTCCTATACACAGGGCTGTTATCTAGGTTCTTACAAGTCTCTTCCATGAGCATGGAGTCCACATCACATCCCCAAATGAAGTACAGTGGTGCTGTCAAGTTCAAGTGTGTGTTCTGAGTTTATTCCTAATCAACCATCACAAGCTTGAAGTGAAAGTGACAGTGTTAGCCACTAGTTGTGTTTGACTCCTTGCGACCCCATGGACAGTAGCATGCCAGGCTCCTCTGTCCATGGAATTCTCCAGGCAAGAATACTGGAGGGGGTAACTGTTTCCTTTTCCAGGGGATCTTTTTGATCCAGGGATCAAACCCAGGTCTCATCACAAGCTTCAGTTCAATTCAGTTCAGTCACTCAGTCGTGTTCGACTCTTTGCAACCCCATGAATCACAGCACGCCAGGCCTCCCTGTCCATCACCAACTCCTGGAGTTCACTCAGACTCATGTCCATCAAGTTAGTGATGCCATCCAGCCATCTCATCCTCTGCTGTCCCCTTTTCTTCCTGCCCACAATCCCTCCCAGCATCAAGGTCTTTCCAATGAATCAACTCTTTGCATGAGGTAGCCAAAGTATTGGAGTTTCAGCTTTAGCATCAGTCCTTCCAAGGAACACTCAGGACTGACCTCATTTAAGATGGACTGGTTGGATCTCCTTGCAGTCCAAGGCACTCTCAAGAGTCTTCTCCAACACCACAGTTCAAAAGCAACAATTCTTCCACAGTCAGCTTTCTTCACAGTCCAACTCTCACATCCATACATGACCACTGGAAAAACCATAGCCTTGACTAGACAGACTTTTATTGGCAAAGTAATATCTCTGCTTTTCAATATGCTATCTAAGTTGGTCATAACTTTCCTTCCAAGGAGAAGCGTCTTTTAATTTCATGGCTGAAATCACCATCTGCAGTGATTTTGGAGCCCCCCAAAATAAAGTCTGACACTGTTTCCACTGTTTCCCCATTTATTTGCCATGAAATAATGGGACCAGATGCCATGATCTTCGTTTTCTGAATGTTGAGCTTTAAGCCAACTTTTTCACTCTCCTCTTTCACTTTCAACAAGAGGCCTTTTAGTTCCTCTTCACTTTCTTCCATAAGGGTGGTGTCATCTGCATATCTGAGGTTATTGATTGATTATATTCTTTGCAGCCAAAGATGGAGAAGCTCTATACAGTCAGCAAAAAACAAGACCAGGAGCTGACTGTGGCTCAGATCATGAACTCCTCATTGCCAAATTCACACTTAAACTGGAGAAAGTAGGGAAAATCACTAGACTATTCAGGTATGACCTAAATCAAATCCCTTATGATTATACAGTGGAAGTGAGAAATAGATTTAAGGGACTAGATCTGATAGACAGAGTGCCTGATGAACTATGGACAGAGGTTCGTAACATTGTACAGGAGACAGGGATCAAGACCATCCCCATGGAAAAGAAATGCAAAAAAGCAACATGGCTGTCTGGAGAGGCCTTACAAATAGCTGTGAAAAGAAGAGAAGTGAAAAACAAAGGAGAAAAGGAAAGATAGAAGCATCTGAATGCAGAATTCCAAAGAATAGCAAGGAGAGATAAGAAAGCCTTCCTCAGTGATCAATGCAAAGAAATAGACCTGGGTCCAATCCCTGAGTTGGGAAGATCCCCTGGAGAAGGAAATGGCAACCCACTCCAGTGTTCTTGCCTGGGAAATCCCATGGACATAGAAGCATGGTTGGCTACAGTCCATGGGATCACACTGGCCAAGACTTAGTGACTAAACCACCAACCTCTGATTTTAAAAAATCCCAATGAAGAAAGAAATTCTGTTTGAAAAATAAAGAAGTGAATAAATGTTTATTTGTTTGGAAATGAGGGAGAGTGGAACTTTGAGTAATTCCTTTTCTTTTCTTAATTCAAATTTTGTACATGATTTATCTAATAAAAAGGCATTTATAGTAGCTGTTTGCTTTAGAGATAGCAATGGCAGAAAATCTTTCATTCATTACAACCCAGAAACAATGACCTTTTGATTCCAGTGTAATAAAAGTATACCCTAATAAAATGTTATATTGGAAAATGAAACCTTTTCTCAAAAATATGAGGGTTTGATTTATGTGAAATAATCTGTGTTCCAAGAACATGTTGGAAAAAAATCTAGCACTGCCTAGTTAGGTGGCACTAAAATGAAAGTTTTATTGAGTTCTGGCCTGGGCACTGGACCTGGAAGTTCAGTTCAGTTCTTTGCAACCTCATGGACTACAGCACACCAGGCTTCCTTGTTCGCCACCAAGTCCCGGAGCTTGCTCAAACTCATGTTCGAGTCAGTGATGCCATCCAACCATCTCATCCTCTCTCATCCCCTTCTCTTCCCACCTTCAATCTTTCCCATTTTCAGGGTCTTTTCCAATGAGTCAGTGCTTCACGTCAGGTGGCCTAGAAATATATTGTCATTATTCCAAACCTAAGGACAAAGAGAGGTGACCCAGAGGTAGTACTAAGACAAGAGAGAGCTTAAAAAAATATCATCACTCATGAAAATTTTGCACCACATACGTGAGAAATGATTCCATTTGAGGAAACCAGAATTGAAAGAGACACGTGTACCCCAATGTTCATCGCAGCACTGTTTATAATAGCCAAGACATGGAACCAACCTAGATGTCCATTAGCAGATGAATGGAAAAGAAAGCTGTGGTACATATACACCATGGAGTATTACTCAGCCATTAAAAAGAATGTATTTGAATCGGTTCTAATGAGGTGGATGAAACTGGAGCCTATTATACAGAGTGAATTAAGCCAGAAAGAAAAACACCAATACAGTATACTAACACATATATATGGAATTTAGAAAAATGGTAATGATAACCCTGTATGTGAGACAGTAAAAGAGACACAGATGTATAGAACAGTCTTTTGGATTCTGTGAGAAAGGAGAGGGTGGGATGATTTAGGAGAATGGCATTGAAACATGTATAATATCATACGTGAAATGAATTGCCAGTCCAGGTTTGATGCATGATACAGGGTGCTCGGGCTGGTGCACTGGGATGACCCAGAGGGATGGGATGGGGAAGGAGGAGGAAGGGGGATTCAGGATGGAGAACACATGTACACAAGTAGCGGATTCTTGTCAATGTATGGAAAAACCAATACAATATTGTAAAGTAAAAAAAACAAATAAATAAAACTGAAAAGTAAATAAATAAAATTTAAAAAGAATATGAACAAAGAAGTAAAGGCTTTAACTCAATCTCCTCACTATAAATGTGTCCACCCTAAGACCTCTGAAAGATGCCCTCCTAGCAGCCCTTTCCACTTCTCTTGTTCACCTGGTACTTCAATGAGAATACCTCTGTGGGTGATAATCATGGAGAATATTTGCTTAACCCTCAATGAAAATGGAGGATTTTTCTAAATTTAAAAAATTATTAAATTTTAATTTGGATTTAATTTTTTTTAAATGTAGTTCCCTGGTGACTGACAAGTAAAGAACCTGCCTGCCAATGCACAAGATGCAGGTTGATCCCTGGGTCGAGAAGATCCTTGGAGAAGAAAATGGCAAGCCACTCCAGTGTTCGTGCCTGGGAAATCCCATGGACAGAGGAACCTGGCGGGTCCACGCAGTCAAAAAAAGAATCAGACAGCAACTAAACACCACCAACAACCTGTGCTAAAATTAAGTGGCTAAAGGAGAAAGAGAGAGAGAGATAAAAGTAAAAGTAAAGCAGCCAGAGCAGGGTGGGCATGTTTCTACTCTGGACTTTGCAGGGATAGAAAATAACAGTAATTTAACACCAATGAATTTATGTATGGTATACTTCTCTTTTGTTTTTGCTTAACACTGTTGAGTCTACATCAGAAATTCAGGGCATTTATAAAAGTGGCCTGGGGTGTTTAAAACAGTGATAAGTATTCAATGCAGAGAATTTAGAAAATACAAACGTATAAAAAAGAAATTAAAACCATTCATAATCCCCACTGAGCAGACGTAAAACTATGAACATTTGGGTCTGTCTGAATAGGTGTGTATTTAGAGCAAAGCAGGGAGATTGTGTGTGTGTGTGTGTGTGTGTGTGCGTGCGAACTGTGTGTGTGCTTATCCACTCATTCCTTCCCCCTTTTGTATCTGCAAATGCTTTTTGTATAAATGGTATAAACATTAACCTTATTTTTAATGGTAATTTGTTATATTTATTTCATTTTCTCTATTTCACAAAGAATGCACATTTGTTATAGAAAAGTTAGAAAATACACCTTAAAAAGTTTTTAAAAAGCAAACCCAGTGATAACTGGTCACATCACTTTAATTTACAGGCTTTCAGTCTTTTTTTTTTTCTTTTCAACTATAGCAGATAGATATGAGTTTATTGTTCCTTTCTTTTTATTTTTCAAATATCCTGTCATACTCTATATTATGATATATAACTTTTTAAAACTTGATAACGTACATAATGATTTATCATTAAATAGAACAAATTTCTGTAAGTGGCCTCAAGAAATATTGTAGCAATTCCAAGTCCCACCAAGAGTCTGCTTTTCCACATTAACAGGAACTCTGAGTATTACCATTCTTTCTAAAAATCTCTCAATCTAAGAGGTGAAAGATGTTTTTTCTGAAAGACGAATTTGCAATTATTTGGTTAGCAAAAGTTGAATATTTTATATATTCCATGACCATTTTCACATCTTAAATTTTCAAATCACTTTATAAATATATTTTACTCATTTTCTCTAGGGATTTATATAAACTACAGATACAGACATACACACATATACCATTAATTCATAGGGTTCATGTTCATTGCAAAACTCTTCCCAGCTTATTTTTTGTCTTTTAAGTTTGTCCTGATGTCTTCTTTTATACGGTAGTTTTTAACGTAGGAGTAATTATTAGTCTTTCCCCTGTTACTGTATCCTGTTTAAGAAATGTTCTCTATTTTTGACTTTGCCTTTATCGTTTCCATGATCTCAGTTGCGCCTCCAAACAGTACCCTGCTACAGATTTTTACTGACACTATTGTTGGACTCGAGGTTAAGGATGACTTGGATCCTATTAGGTTAATTTCATTTCCTGAGGGATTAGTCATTAAGAGGAAAAAATTAGACTGTCTGATATGTCATGGCTAATATTTCTCACATCTGATTCGAATATAGAATTCAAAGTCTTCACTTGAAAAAGGCTAAAGTATTCGACAACAATGCCCATGGATTGTGTAAGTATCAGCTTTCCTACGTTTGAAAAACTCCTTGTGAAGGTGAAGATACTGCAGATAAGATGCACCATGAAGATTAGAACTCAGCCCTAATCCCATAACTGATGAAGACACGGAGATTCAAGACAGTTAAATTATTGCTCAGCATCTTGTGGCCAGTCAGTGCCAAGGTTGCCACAAAATTCAAATCAGTTTTCCCAGTCCAAAGTTGCTTTAGACACCCAAGCAATACAGTATTTCGCTCTCTCCTAAAATTTAGCTAAGAGGCATAAGCCTGTCCTTAAATATTAAGAAGGCTGTTGCATCATTATGCAAATACTAGATCACAAAATGATGGCTTTCTTGTCCCCAGTGATTCCTCTAAGAAGTTAAACTCAGAATATAATAAAAGATAAAAGGACTGACTCCTTATTTAGCAGTACAGTCAGTTAGATTGAAATTTACTTTCTCAAAAGAAGATGTCCTTGGAGGCTTCAGCATTCATGCTGGCAATTCAATGTTAATTCTTTTGTTCTAAGATTTTCTACCTGTCAGAAGATGCAATTTTAAATTTCCCTTTTTAATAAGAAAAATCTGTTACACATATAAAAGTGGGATTTTTCCAAAGCTTAAGTCAAATAGGTGGTGGTAGAAATAAAAATTGGATCCTGTGAAAATATTGCAAGTGAATCAAAGCATTGCTAAAACAAAGCCTCCTAGCTAGTAAAAAGTATTAAGAGTAACGAGTATCTTTCATTAAGACTCAAGCCTAAGGTTGGTTCAAGTTTCTTTCTCCTGCACAACTAACAAGTCAAATCTGCTCTTATTTTTAGACATATTGCCTGACTCTGTATTAAAAGAAGAGAATGTTGGAATTTTTCCATTAAAACACTCCTTTCTCCTTTATGTTTCCCAGAAATAAAATAAGAGCCTTTTCAAACTACTTTTTTTTCTAAGTGAAGGAAATCAAAACCCCAATATATTAATTACCTTCTCCAAATTCCTAACCCAAAACAAACAACAGAAACAAGAAACAATTTTTAAATAATTTTTTAAAAATAGCCAAGTATTTTCCCCTCTGTTAACGATTAAATTTATGTCAATTCAGGCTTACAATGATCACACTTTAAGTTCAGGTTGAAATGCAAAATTTATAAAAATGAAATCAACCCAGCAGCTCAGATTTTAGAATCTTCCTGCTTTGAAAGGGAATTTATCCAATCTATGCTTGGATCATGAAGAAATTATATCATTTAGCCAAAGCATATACAAGAGTTGAAAGAGAAGGTTTGCATTTTCCTCAAGGTTACTTCTAGACACACAAAATTAATTTTAGAAATTAATTATCTGGAGACTTCCCAGGCAGCTGAATAGTTAAGACTTCACCTTCCAGTGCAGGGGGTGAGGGTTTGACCCCTGGTAGGGGAGCTAAGATCCCACATGCCTCATGGCCAAAAAACAAACAAACAAAAGAGAAGCAATATTGTGACAAATTCAATAAATACTTAAGAAAAAAAAATGGTCTACGGTAAAAATCTTTAAAAAAGAAATTAATTATCTGAATCCAGAAAGTAATCATCTGGATTAGTAAAACTAAAAGTAAGTGTTTCATCCACTTACCAGTGTCAGTGGAAATGTTTGAATCATGTGTATGCTTGTGCCAACTTGCAACATTGTCAGGATGGGTTGATATGAAAAACCAGCCAGAGATAAAAAGTGACAATTGTGTTTTTGCATTCATTTCCACAGAGTCATTTGAAAATAAAGTGAGAGACTTTGTAGGAATCAAATGCTGAGAAATACAAAGTGTAACTACTCCTCATTTGATATAATGCCAGATACAAAGTAAGAGGCAAAAAGTACAGGCATTTAGGTTACAAAATAAGTAAGTCCTGGGAATGCAATGTATATCACGGTGACTGTAGTTAATAAGACTGTATCGCATATTTGAAAGTTGCTAAGGGAGGAGATCTTAAAAGCTCTTAACTCAGAAAAAAAGATTTTAACTAGGCCTGTATGGTGACAAGTACCTAGTCTTATTGTGGTGACCATTTAGTAGCAAAAATACACACATATTGAAGCATTAAGTTGTATACCTGAAACCAATCTACTGTTATATGTCAGTCATACCCACATTTTAAAAATCTTTTTAAAAATTATAAATACATAAATATTTTTACATTAAAAAAAATACAGATAGCCCCCAAGATCCACGGAAGGTAAAGACAAATGTATCCTAGAAAGATTTCAACAGACAATTACAAGACTCCAGGTATAAGACAAGCTCTGCTTAATAAAGAGATTGATATTTAAGCTTTGCTGTCTTTTGAAGCAGATTTTATATTTACTTTCATGTTCCTTACCGTTTATAGTATGACTCTTCATTACAAAACCTGAAGGACAACTTAGATCAATCTAGGAATTTAAATATGCTGGAGGATTAGAAATAAAACTTGTGTCCATCTTGGAAAAGTTGTCAACACTCTCTTCATTTATTTTCAGAGGTTTCTAAAGCTATTCAGAGTGTTTTATAAAAACTCAAAGTATTCAGTTGAACTTTCCACTCTTGTAAACATAGGGATAAGTCCCAGCATCATCTATGCACTAACATATATAGAAAGCAAGCAATATGCACGTCTAGCCTAGCTGTGCACTGAATTTTACCTCCTAACTGTTTAGGAAAGTATTGAGAATTTCATTGTAGTTTTAACTCGAGGCTTCAGCATTAAGAATTGCAGACCTGATGAATTAGTCTTTTCAGTGAGATAACCGCTACACTTTATTCAGAGATGGAGTTTATTTATTTTTTTTTTTTTTATTTTTTTATTAATTTTTATTTTTTAGTTTGTTTGCTTTACAATACTGTATTCGTTTTGTTACACATTGACATGAATTAGCCATGAGTGTACATGAACTCCCAATCCCGACCCCCTCCTCCACCCTCCCGCCCCACACCCTCTCTCTGGATTATCCCCGTGCATCAGTCCCTAGCATCCTGCATCCTGCATCAAACCTGGACTGGCAATTCATTTCGCTTATGATATCACACATGTTACATTGCCACTCTGCCAACCCATCCCACCCTCTCCCTCTCCCACAGAGTCCAAAAGGCCATTCTATACAACTGTGTCTCTTTTGCTGTCTTGCGTACAGGTTTATCATTACCATCATTCTAAATTCCATATATATGTGTAAGTATACTGTATTGATGTTTTTCTTTCTGGCTTACTTCACTCTGTATAATCGGCTCCAGCGTCATCCACCTCATTAAAACTGATTCAAATGTATTCTTTTTAATAGCTGAGTAATACTCCATTGTGTATATGTACCACAGCTTTCTTATCTTGGAGGAATTTTTCCTTTAATATCCTGCAGAGTGGGTCGGGAAGTCTTATGAGAATATGCTGTCTTGTGAGATGACAGTCTTCACAGGCAATCTGAAATGAATCACCCAAGACTTGCTTTTTTTGCTAACCATAATTCATCTTTCCTCTCCAGCTCCCACCTATCCACCTCCATCCCCACCTCTCCTAGAGGGCTGCTTTGGGAACAAGAGAGAAAAGTCATCACACAACCATCTAACAGAGTTTCCCAATTAGTGAGCTATTTCCAGGGATCATGTCAGTCACCTTTGGGTTACATCACTTTACTGATGTTCATGGACCAGAGCTGTAATTTCCAAAGGTGAATGGCACATTTATATTTCCCACTGGGAAGAGCAGGAAAGAAATATATTATTCTTTCATGTAGGTAAGGTAGGTAACCACAAGCACCAACTAAACATGACAAAGTATTAGGAAATCTCATTAAAATATATGAATCAGTGCAATGTGGATCTAGTCTGTAATGAAATGTTTTCAAGGACTTTATCTCACTGATCATTGGTACAGTGACCTTCTCAACTTGAGTTCCCTAAAGATCACACCCTCATCAAAGGACTTGGAGACAGGTAGTTAGGAGGTGACCCTAGGGAGCACAAGGGAGGAAGTAGGGAAGGCATGAAAGAGAAATTTCAATGAAGTGTGTGTGCACAAGCTGGTTACCACTGTGGGCAACTAGTGTTCTGTCTGCTGGGGACCATCCAGAGACCTTATGGAAAATCTCTCAGATTCAGCCCCTTAAGGATGGAAGGGGTCTCCCAGTGGGTGTTAATCCCTCCCTTGATCATTATCACTACCATTCAGGTTGGTTGTTTGAGATGGTGCTGGAGGGAGGCTGTGTTCTAAGAAAACACCCTCCCAGCTTGACGTGGGAAGTGGTCAACAGGCTAGAACCAGCCTTGAAGCTTCAGGGAGCCTCAGGGGGTGCAGGCGTGCAGCAAGGTATCAAGAATTTTCTTTCTGTTTTCCACACTCCCTTTTTGACAAAATCTAACTTTCTTATTCTATACACCAGTGGCCCCGTTTCTACTGAACAGGAAGGTAACATCCAAGTACCTGGTTGACAGCCCTACCCTTCCCTTTTATACAATTATTCCATACACGGGACAGTACATATTACTGCCTTCTGGAAAGAAAAACATAGAAAGCGCCCAATAGCTTTTATATGTGCTCCAAAATAAACAGCCAATTCGGGAAAGAAATAACTTTGAAATGAAGCTACGCTCCTATTTGCCTTCAGCACTGCTATTACTATGACATAATTATTTTGTTATAATTTGCCTTTTTGTCATGTTAATGGTGCCAACAGGTAATAAGTG
>SJXQ01009723.1:0-72598 GCA_006408695.1 Aepyceros melampus
AATCATGAGACAACCTAAATCCCGCCAAGATCATGAGCCAACCTAAATCATGGAACACTCATAATAAAGTATAACCTGTATCTATTTTCTTCCAAACTCCTTTCTACCCTTTGGAAGGAATCATGAAGCAAGATTTAAATTTATATATCTACTGAGCATATCACCTGAGTTTCTTATGAATTTTATTCTGGATATAACAGACAAGTAAAAGATTGCAATAGAGATTTTAAAACTTCCAATATATATAAAAGGCAACAGTGTCTGATTTAAAAAAGAAAGTCTACATTATAAAGGGCTAAAGAAGTGAATTAGGATAATCTGTTAACACCTGTCTTTAAATCTACATATACTTTGACCAGCAAACTCACTTTTTAACAACAAACGGGACAGGTGACCTGAAAACCATTCACTAAGGAAATGGTTGAATCAGTGCATTTATATGATGGAAAATTATACTGTTATTTTAAAAATAAATCTTTACATATGAACTTGAGGGGATGATATTTCTGCTCAATAAAAGCAGCAAGTTGTAGAAACCTATATACTTTGCTCCTACTTGGAATGGAGTGTAGGAGGGCAGACAGTAGGATATAAATATTAGTTAGTTTAGGAAGAGTTGAAGGAAATGATCAGGCTCTTTAAAGGCACATATTTCAATCTTTTGCAACAGTTAAGTACTGCTCTGTAACTTTTTACCTAGTAAAGAAAAAATGTAGAGTTCTGCTCAGACCTAAAAAAATACAATCTCTAAAATTAAATTCTAGACAATGGAATTGTTTACCTTTCCTTTTCCTAAAGAACATTTAATAGTAATCTAATCACTTTAAAGAGAATTTTTTTTTGTTGTTTTACTTTGAGTAAAATCAGTAACTTGAAAACAGTTTTTGAGGTCATGAACACTTAACTTTAACTTTATTATTAGAGAGAATCCCCATATAAACACCTTACCATGAATTTAAAGAATGTATTTATTGGTGGTGCTGTGCTTAGTCACCCAGTCTTGTCCAACTAGCCTGTCAGGCTCCTGTGTCTACGGGGATTCTCCAGGCAAGAATACTGGAGTGGGGTGCCATGCCCTCCTCCAGGGGATCTTCCCAACCCAAGGATCGAACCCAAGTCTCCCTCGTTGCAGGCAGATTCTTTACTGTCTGAGCCAACAGTGTTGTTAGTCGCTTAGTCGTGTCCGATTCTTTGACCCCATGGACTGTAGCCCACCAGGCTCTTCTGTCCATGGAATTCTCCAGACAAGAATACTGGAGTGGGTTGCCATTTCCTTCTCCAGAAGGGAAGCCTATTTATTGGTTAGCCATCTGTTATACGTAAGAAGGAAGAATGACTAAATGGAGCTAACCCTCCAACGTCTGAATCCAAATTCTGCCTGACACTCTCTTGGAGTAGAGTATTTAACTCATTATTTAACCTCTCTTTAGGCCTCCGTCTGCTTATCTACAAAATAAAGGATAATCCCCTTAAAATAGTCCAGGCATATAAGTTTTCAATAAATGAGTTAGGTGCTATGCTGTATGATTGTTTTGTTTCAAGTAGCTCCTAGTGAAACAGAGACATAAACTTCGAAAAGATTAGCAATTAGCCTAGCTAATGAAGATTTCTTCTGCAAAGAATAACAAGTATCTTTAATTTCTCCCAAGTGGTATGTTCTGTAGCAGCTTGGAGGTCAGCCAAGGGTATATAGCCACTTAGACTATCACTATTGGCAAAGTCTGAAAAGAGAGCAAGTTTTAGAAGAGGAAGATGTCTGTTTTTCCTCATACCTGGAAGCAAATATATGATATGTTCAGAAAAGGAGAAATGAGCTTTAAAATCTAAATTTCTTTTAAATAAATTATTATAATAAATCAACACAAACATATGATTTTAGCAAAAGAATAATGACTCTGGGACTAGAATGAATATAGAGGGTATTCATTCCACAAGAAGAGCAATTAATTTTAAAAAATGTCTGGCAAACCTTCATATTCCTCATGATGCCATCAGCACATACTTCACTAGTGGCTAACAATATGCAATGTGCAATGAAATAATTAAAGGCAGGTAAATATCCCGACTATTTCAGATACTAATGGCATCTGTGAAAAAATCTATATATAACTACTCTCTTGATTACTAACAATAAATAAACACCCATTTGAATTTCCTGAATTTGCCCTTCCTGTAGCAAGGAATTCACATATCCTAAACAGGGGTCCCCAACCTCAGGGACTTAATGCCTGCTGACCTGATGACCTGAGGTGGAGCTAATGTAATGATAATAGAAATAAAGTATACCAAAAATGTAATGCATCTGAGTCATTTAGAAACCATCCCCACCACCTCAATCTGTGGAAAAATTGTCTTCCACAAAGCCAGTCCCTTGTGCCAAAAAAGTCGGGGACCACTGTCCTAAAGGATGTGTTATGGATTGGATTGTATCACACTAAAAGATATGCTGACATCTTAAGCCCCTGTACCTCAGAATGTGACCTTATTTTGAAATAAATTCATAGCAGATGTAATTAATTTAGTTGAGGTCACATTGGACTGGGATAGACCCTTAGTCCATTATGCCTGAGCAATATAAAAGAAGTGACACAGATAGACACAGGAAGGATGGCCCACAGTAATGGAGGCAGAAATAGGAGTTATGTAGCTGCTGCAATTCAAGGAACATCAAAGACAGCCAGACAACTGCTAGAAGCTAGGAAGAGGCAGGGATTTTTCTTCCTTTCTAGGGTTTCAGAGGAGCATGGCCCTGCTAACACATTGATTTGGGGATTTCAGAATCCAAAACTGTGAAATAATATATTTCTGTTTTAAGTCACCAGGTTGTTATTTGTTAAAGCAACTCTAAATAAGAAAGCCTTCCTCAGCGATCAATGCAAAGAAATAGAGGAGTAATACTCCATTGCGTATATGTACCACAGCTTTCTTATCCATTCGTCTGCTGATGGACATCTAGGTTGCTTCCATGTCCTGGCTATTATAGACAGTACTGTGATGAACATTGGGGTATATGTGTCTCTTTCAATTCTGCTTTCCTCAGTGTGTATGCCCAGCAGTAGGATTGCTGGGTCATAAGGCAGTTCTATTTCTAGTTTTTTTCAGGAATCTCCACACTGTTCTCCATAGTGGCTGTACTAATTTGCATTCCCACCAACAGTGTAAGAGGGTTCCCTTTTCTCCACACTCTCTCCAGCATTTATTGTTTGTAGACTTTTGGATCGTAGCCATTCTGACTGGTGTGAAATGGTACCTCACTGTGGTCTTGATTTGCATTTCTCTGATAATGAGTGATGTTGAGCATCTTTTCATGTGTTTGTTATCCATCTGTATGTCTTCTTTGGAGAAATGTTTATTTAGTTCTTTGGCCCATTAGTTCTAATGAGGTGGATGAAACTGGAACCAATTATACAGAGTGAAGTAAGCCAGAAAGAAAAACACCAATATAATATACTAACACACATATATATGTGGAATTTAGAAAGATGGCAATGATAACCCTGTAAAAAAAAAAGAGAGAGAGAAATAGAGGAAAACAACAGAATGGGAAAGACTAGAGATCTCTTCAAGAAAATTAGAGATATCAAGGGAATATTTCATGCAAAGATGGGCTTGATAAAGGACAGAAATGGTATGACCTAACTGAAGCAGAAGATATTAAGAAGAGGTGGCAAGAATACACAGAAAAACTGTGCAAAAAAAATCTTCACAACCCAGATAATCACAATGGTGTGATCACTCACTGAGAGCTAGACATCCTGCAAGTGAAGTCAAGTGGGCCTTAGAAAGTATCACTATGAACAAAGCTAGTGGAGGTGATGGAATTCCAGTAGAGCTATTTCAAAGCCTGAAAAATGATGCTGTGAAAGTGCTGCGCTCAATATGCCAGCAAATTTGGAAAACTCAGCAGTGGCCACAGGACTGGAAAAGGTCAGTTTTCATTCCAATCCCAAAGAAAGGCAATGCCAAAGAGTGCTCAAACTACTGCACAATTGCACTCATCTCACATGCTAGTAAAGTAATGCTCAAAATTCTCCATGCCAGGCTTCAGCAATACGTGAACCATGAACTTCCAGATGTTCAAGCTGGTTTTAGAAAAGGCAGAGGGACCAGAGATCAAATTGCCAACATCTGCTGGATCATGGAAAAAGCAAGAGAGTTCCAGAAAAACATCTATTTCTGTTTTATTGACTATGCCAAAGCCTTTGACTGTGTGGATCACAATCAACTGTGGAAAATTCTGAAAGAGCTGGGAATCCCAGACCACCTGACCTGCCTCTTGAGAAACCTGTATGCAGGTCAGGAAGCAACAGTTAGAACTGGACATGGAACAACAGACTGGTTCCAAATAGGAAAAGGAGTACGTCAAGGCTATATTGTGTCACCCTGCTTATTTAACTTCTATGCAGAGTACATCATGAGAAACGCTGGGCTGGAAGAAGCACAAGCTGGAATCAAGATTGCCGGGAGAAATATCAATAACCTCAGAAATGCAGATGACACCACGCTTATGGCAGAAAGTGAAGAGGAATTCAAAAGCCTCTTGATGAAGGTGAAAGAGGAGAGTGAAAAAGTTGGCTTAAAGCTCAACATTCAGTAAACTAAGATCATGGCATCTGGCCCCATCACTTCATGGGAAATAGATGGGGAAACAGTAGAAACAGTGTCAGACTTCATTTTGGGGAGCTCCAAAATCACTGCAGATGGTGATTGCAGCCATGAAATTAAAAGACACTTACTCCTTGGAAGGAAAGTTATGACCAACCTAAATAGGATATTCAAAAGCGAGACATCACTTTGCCAATAAAGATCCATCTAGTCAAGGCTATGGCTTTTCCAGAAGTCAGGTATGGATGTGAGAGTTGGACTGTGAAGAAAGTTGAGCACTGAAGAAGTGATGCTTTTGAACTGTGGTGTTGGAGAAGACTCTTGAGAGTCCCTTGGACTGCAAGGAGATCCAACCAGTCCATTCTGAAGGAGATCAGCCCTGGGATTTCTTTGGAGGGAATGATGCTAAAGCTGAAACTCCAGTACTTTGGCTACCTCATGCAAAGAGTTGTGTCATTGGAAAAGACTCTGATGCTGGGAGGGATTGGGGGCAGGAGGAGAAGGGGACGACCGAGGATGAGATGACTGGATGGCATCACTGACTCGATGGACGTGAGTCTGAGTGAACTCCGGGAGTTGGTGACAGAGAAGGAGGCCTGGCGTGCTGTGATTCATGGGGTGGCAGAGTCGAACACGACTGAGTGATTGAACTGAGGAGACGTGTATTACTACATTTTCATTATGGACATAACCCTTTACCAGGCCAGTTGTAGTGAATTGCAGTATACCTAAAATGCTTAGGAGCCTCTAGTTTTAAACTTGATATTACATCTTAATTTCTTATAAATGAATTTAAATTATTAATAAACTTATTTTCTTTTCATAGAATCCAAGCAAATCATTCCTAAACTACTGAATTCTAGTCTCAAGGATTATATGAGTTTCCTAGGGATGCCATAACAAAGTACCACAGACTGGGTGGGTGGCTTAAACAATAGAATTTATTTTCACCCTGGAGGCTAGTATCTGCGATAATGGTGTTGATAGGGTTGGTTTCTTCTGAGGCCTCTCTCCTTGACTTATAGGTAGCCATCTTCACCTTGTGTCTTCATATCATCTTCCCTCTATGCCTGTCTGTGTCCAGATATCCTCATTTTATAAGGGTGTCAGTCATTTGGATTAGGACCCGTCCTATTGTTTCATTTTAATTTAATCACTTCTTTAAAAACTCTATCTCAGCCACATGCTGAGGGGTTTAGGCTTTAATATATGAATGTGGGAGGACATAATTCATCTCATAACAAGGTCAAAGAAAAGATTTTACTACTACTTTAATGAAAAACTGTGCTCCCAACTAACTTACTCAATGTATTTAGTGTCATTCTAACTACCAGGAATAATGTATAGTGAAGTTTTTAATAAAAGAGCATTACTAAAATCCAAGAGATTTTTAACAAAGTGGGAACTTCTTTTCAACAGCTTTTATAAACATTCTTTGCCTAACACCTGCTCAACAAAAGCTTTAGTCTTATATAGCTTCATTGTTTATCTTTTTTTAGAGTAATTATTCACTGAACTTAGAGAATATTTAAGCGTTTCTTTTTTCCCATTGTTCCATGTAAATTGTATGCCTTGTAAAAATGATCTCTCATTGTAAAATTAAATGTGCCTTTTCCATATCATATCAATCTTATTCTCCCAGTCTAAAGTGTGTTATCCCATTTCTACTGCTTTCAGTTTTGGTTACAATATTAGATAATATCCAATAAGATAATCACATAAGCAGTCATAATTTCCTTCACAAATTGAGTTTTATGGCAATAAAAAATGATGAGAGAAAATTTAATAACTTAAAACTGTACCCACTAGCTGCTTTTAATTATACCAAAGCAAATTTTAGTCCCTGGGCAACATACTTTTTTTCATAGGTGTTACACAAATTCAGCAGAGAAGGCAATGGCACCCCACTCCAGTACTCTTGCCTGGAAAATCCCATGGATGGAGGAGCCTGGTAGGCTGCAGTCCATGGGGTCACTAAGAGTCAGACACAACTGAAGCGACTTAGCAGCAGCACACAAATTCAGTGAATAAGGACTCCCCCAGAAATACCTAGTAAAGGAAAAATAAAGGTTGTTGAAGTATTCTCATAGTTTTAATTATTAGAGAGTAGACTCAGAAAAGGACAGAATGGGAAAAAAACACAAATGACTTCATGGAGATTCTCTCATCCCAAGGGGAGAGTCTACAGACTCAATCAACATTCAGCAGCATTCTGTAGATTTAAAAATGGGCAGCACCAACTAAGCAAACATATTCTGCAATTGAAGAGACTTTGTATAAGAATTCCATTGTCTGTGAATACGGACAGCAATCCGTTTGTTTGTTTGTTTGTTTTTACCTACACTAGTGTTTGAATTATGCACCAAAGTGAACAACAGTTCTCTTATGTAATAGAATTTTAAGTAATCTAGTCTACCATTAAAGTAAGGCAAATTACTTGCCTGCCCCCTTCACTCTAACTTGCAACTCACATTCCAAGATTTCACATTATTAGGCTGTCCTGGCCTTAAATGCAGAGGTGGAAAGGATCAAAGTGTTCATTTAGATGGACCGTTCAACAGAGTTGGAAATATAAAGCAATAAATTGGACAGGAATCGTCAAAGTTATGTCAGTTGGCATGATGATGTGGGTATTCTTTCCAAAGAGACATAAAAACTGATCGATGTAATTTCATAAAAAGCTATTGAGTGTCTACTACATACTTGTGACTATGCTACATGTATGGAGATCTGGTTGTCTGTTTATCCAAAACATCTGAGTTTTTCTTTCTTAGTCTGTAGACTTCAAAGCAATATGATTATTCAGAGCCCATAGGTCTTTGGGAAACAAGTAACACCAGCTCTCAAATATTCATTGTAATGTATAACAAATATAGCACTAATTTTAGGCTTCAGTAAAGCCTTATTGTTAATGACCAAGATGACGTCAACCTCCCCCTCAGCTTGACTAAACGTTAAACAAGTTTCTTCCAAACTGCAGTCCCTTTTCTTAGAGCATTTACCTTACAAAATTTACAATCACAAATTCTTTCTCTGCTCTCTTTGAAATGTATACAGATCTCATTAGAAGCGTCTTGCTAGTTTTATGACCCCATCTTTGGGAATGTCTTTCCCAAAGACTTGACAGTCATCATTTTGAATCACGTGCATTAAGGAAGATAGTGCCCCTATCGCTCAGAGTTTGTGCAAGGATTAGAGCCTAATTTCAGTGGATACCTTGCTAGAAGACTTCCTTCTGTCATGAGATGTGAGAAAGTTTACTTTTTCTTTGGGTTAGGACAATTGGGAGGTACAGATGGTTTATGATTCTCCTCATCCCAACTCTTAAAAACTCTTCAGCCCTTTGTTTCAGTGAAATTGAGTTCAGTCTCTCTCATTGGTTGCAGTAGTTTTGAGGAAAAGCCTTCCCTACTTGTTACTCTTTGTCCAATTTTTCTTTGAGATTAATGATTTCAAAAGCTATTGATATATTCCTCCTATTCTGTGTTCCCAATCAGTGATGACACTTTGCCTTCATCATGTGATGTCTCATGGCAGAAACTTTAAGATCATCCATTAAGTTTTCCACAGAACTGCTGTATGAGATAACACACTGGAGCAATGAATTTTTTGCACAGAAAAAGTCAAAATTATTCAAAGTTAACAATATAATTGAGTCAAGATTTTAATTAAGAGATTCTAGAATATTATACAATCCTTTAACCTCTGATTGCCAGACTAGAAAACAAAATTTCTGTGTGATCTGACTGGGAAATATGACCGATGCTCCTTCTTCATTTAGTTGGAAAGACAACTCTGGAGTACTTGCAAGGAGCCACAAGGAGTTGTAGAGAGAGAACACAGCAGTGTTGGGGTTAGAGAGACCTCATTTTGAAATGTAACTCTACCACTGATTGTATGTGTGACTTTGAGCAAATTATTTCCTTGTCTTTACGAAACAAGATACAACCACTCACCTACTCCCTTGGCCAGGAAGTTATGTGGGTTATATGTGAGGAAATGTGTGTGAGGAAAACAGTGGCCTTTAGTACCACCTCAGTCCACTCGAGTGTTAGATGGCTGTGGGGAGCTGCAGTGTTTACCAAGGGCATTGACAAGATGTGCTAAGGCAAAGACAGACTCCTCCAGGGGAAACTGCTCTCAACACCTCCCCTCCTTCTTAAAGTGATGGGAGCCTCTTACCAGGGTCCTGTCAGCATTTTCAGCTGTGACTTACCTCTTAGCAGGACGTCTAGATGGAGCACCTGCCTGGATCCATGAGGTAACGGCTCTCCTTTCCCTTAACCCAGGAGAACAGTGCTTCAGACTTTCTAGAACATAAGAAAAGAACCAAGCCCAATCATTAACAAAGCAGACAGAATATATTCAATCCACCATGAAAAGCAATATGAGAAAAACTTCATTTTTCAGCTGATTTTACTCCCTCCCCTCCATAAAAACCACAAAACAAAATCAAACAAAAAGCCTGATATAAACAAATAGGAGGGTTTTTAAATTCCCTGATTTTTAAAAAGCTATATTGATTATAAAACCTTTAGCCAAAATAGAGGAACACATCAATCCTTTAACTTCTTTAGAGAGATAAGAGATGGACCAGGAATGTGGGGTGGTAGAAATTGGATTTCAGCCCTAATTCTCACATGCATGCCTACAAGCAAAGTTGCTTCAGTCATGTCCAACTGCACTGTAGCCCTCCAGGCTCCTCTATCCATGGAATTCTCCAGGCAAGAATACTGGAGTGGGTTGCCATGCCCTTCTTCAGGGGACCTTCCCGACCCAGGGATCAGACAGGCTTCTCTTATATCTCCTGCATTGGCAGACAGGACCCTTACCATTAGTCTTACCTGGGAAGCCCAATTCTCATATAAATTCTATTTATTCTTTAATATCTGGTGAGAATCTGTATGCAGGTCAGGAAGCAACAGTTATAACTGGACATGGAACAAGAGACTAGTTCAAAATAGGAGAAGGAGTATATCAAGGCTGTATATTGTCACCCTACTTATTTAACTTATATGCAGAGCACATCATGAGAAACACTGGGCTGGAGGAAGCACAAACTGGAATCAAGATTGCCAGGAGAAATATCAGTAACCACAAATATGCAGATGACAGCACCCTTATGGCAGAAAGTGAAGAAGAGCTAAAGAGCCTCTTAATGAAAGTGAAAGAGGAGAGTGAAAGAGTTGGCTTAAAGCTCAACATTCAGAAAACGAAGATCAGGGCATTCGGTCCCATCAGTTCAGTTCAGTCGCTCAGTCGTGTCCGACTCTTTGCGATCCTTTGAACGCAGCACGCCAGGCCTCCCTGTCCATCACCAACTCCCGGAGTTCACTCAGACTCACGTCCATCGAGTCAGTGATGCCATCCAGCCATCTCATCCTCTGTCGTCCCCTTCTCCTCCTGCCCCCAATCCCTCCCAGCATGAGTCTTTTCCAATGAGTCAACTCTTCACATGAGATGGCCAAAGTACTGGAATTTCAGCTTTAGCATCATTCCTTCCAAAGAAATCCCAGGGTTGATCTCCTTCAGAATGGACTGGTGGGATCTCCTTGCAGTCCAAGGGACTCTCAAGAGTCTTCTCCAACACTACAGTTCAAAAGCATCAATTCTTCAGCGCTCAGCCTTCTTTACAGTCCAACTCTCACATCCATACATGACCACAGGAAAAACCATAGCCTTGACTAGACGGACCTCAGTCGGCAAAGTAATGTCTCTGCTTTTCAATATGCTATCTAGGTTGGTCATAATTTTCCTTCCAAAGAGTAAGCGTCTTTAAATTTCATGGCTGCAGTCACCATCTACAGTGAATTTGGAGCCAAAAAAATAAATTCTGACACTGTTTCCACTGTTTCCCCATCTATTTCCCATGAAGTGATGGGACTGGATGCCATGATCTTTGTTTTCTGAATGTTGAGCTTTAAGCTAACTTTTTCACTCTCCTCTTTCACTTTCATCACTTCATCGCAAATAGATGGGGAAACAGTGGAAACAGTGGCTGAGTTTATTTTTCTGGGTTCCAAAATCACAACAGGTGGTGATTGTAGCCCTGAAATTAAAAGACATTTACTCCTTGGAAGGAAAGTTATGACCAACCTAGATAGCATATTTGAAAGCAGAGACATTACTTTGCCAACAAATGTCCGCCTAGTCAAGGCTATGGTTTTTCCAGTGGTCATGTATGGATTTGAGAGTTGGACTATAAAGAAAGCTGAGCACCGAAGAATTGATGCTTTTGAACTCTGGTGTTGGAGAAGACTCTTGAGAGTCCCTTGGACTGCAAGGAGATCCAACCAGTCCATCCTAAAGGGATCAGTCCCAGGTGTTCTTTGGAAGGACTGATGTTGAAGATGAAACTACAATTCTCCAGCCATCTGATGCAAAGAGCTGACTCATTGGAAAAGACCCTGATGTTGGGAAAGATTGAGGGCAGGAGGAGAAGGGAACAACAGAAGATGAGATGGTTGGATGGCATCACTGACTCAATGGACATGGGTTTGGGTGGACTCTGGGAGTTGGTTATGGACAGGGAGGCCTGGTGTGCTGCAGTTCATGGGGTCACAAACAGTTAGACACAACTGAGCAACTGAACTGAACTGATCTGGTGAGAATAACTTGGGAAGTATTGATATGAGAGTCAGGAAATCTCATCAAACTATAGATCCTAATGAAAACCAGATCCATGATATCAGCCTGGTTCACAGGACATCTCATTTAAAAATTAATGGAATATTATTTTTATGAAATGTATTTTGGGTTCCCACTTTGGCTAATTTTTATTCTTTCATGATCTTTTTTTTCTGTGTTCTTAATCTTAAAGATTTTCTATAAAATTTTCTCTTAAAAGTATACAAAAAATGGTCATATTTATAAGTCAAGTCACAGACTTGATTTAGAAACCATCTAGATTTGGACATTTTTTTTCCTCAGTTAACAGATAGTATACAATTTATTTGTCATCTTCAATACATTTTCTTAATCTTACATCTTTTGATCTCCACCCACATCACTTTGCTCTTTTTGTGATAAAACAGGTAATAACACAAGGTTAACAAAGAGGTCAACATCTGTGCTAGTTATTTAGATAAGCAAAATATTTTTCATCTTTGTACATTTGTTGGAAGCAGAAGTAATTTTCCCTTCGTTTCCATAGATACGGTAAGTCAGATTATTAATCAGAATGATAGACCATAATTTACAAAGCCAGTTAAATATCATCTGTCCGTATTTAATATTCTGAACATTTCCTTGTTTACAAATTGGTTCCATTTTTATTATGCTGAATATGATTTTAAAGGCCTATTTTATTTACTATTAGATGCATTTCAACTGATATGTAGAAAACATAGTATGTTTAACTTTAGACAAAACAGGATCAAAGAAAAATGTAATGTAGACCATAAAGCATAATATATCCCTGTTTTCTAAGAAGACAGACCAGAAAGACAATGTTTTCTCTATTCTTATATAGGAAACACTTGAGGTTCTATTGAGAAGGTAACAGGCAGGAAGACCAGGGGTCTCAAAAAGGAGGAAATAGGTTGCAAGTGTCAGACATTTTTTATGTCTCCCTTAAATGACAGGAGGAAATAGGCTGCAAGTGTCTCTTAAAATTCTATGTTGCCATGACGACACCTGGTTCCACCTGGACTTAACTTTTTTCAAACCCTGGGCTGATAATAGCTCAACAAACCAGTATTCATATCAATTGTTTTATGGCTGGGGGATGACACATCTCGTGCCATCCTATCTCAAAAATGCATATTGTGAGAGAGAGGCCTGATGAAAATCCTTCAGCCTTGAGGTGTCTCTCTTACCTGTTTAATAGCTTTCTAACAGACATAAAACAGCTTGCTAAAACTAGCATGGTAGGCACTCTCTGTCCCCCTTCTGATGTCTATGTCAGAAGCTTTCTCTGTCGCTTTTCATACTGTAATAAAACTCTCCTACACAAAAGCTCTTGAGTGATCAAGCCAGGTCCCCTGGTCCTGAAGCTAAATCTTCTTCTTCAGAAATCACAAATCTCACACCGTTCACCATAAGCTATCACTACCTCCTTCTATTTTTTCTTACAAATTATGGGGAATTCATTTTCAGTTTCCTCCTCAGTATACAGTCTGAAATATTCAAAAAGATTATTTTTTAAACTTCAGAATTGAGTGGCAAATATTTAATGGATAGTAGGGAGCGATTAAGACAAAACAAAAAAGCAGTAACTAGAAGGGATAAGAAAAGAATAGCAAATACGTTAGAGAGCACATCTAAGCATGAAACTTTGGAACTTTGCTAGTTAATCCACAAGTACCACTTGTGATAGTGGATAGTACCACTGTCACAGGAAGAGTGGTTCCTATGCTTTCCATGACCTTGGTTTTGACTAATTCTCCTTGTATCTCAGTTTGAATGGCTTACAAACATGCCAGTTATTTACTTTTGCTACCCATTTTTTCTATTACTTACTCCTGAATACACTGTTGTATTATCTGTTACAATAAACATGTATTATCCACTCCAGAGTTCCTCAGTCTTGACACTACTGACATTCTGGATCAGATGATGGTTTATTATGGGAGGCTGACCTGAGCACTGTAGGATTTTTAGAAGCATACCTGGCCTTTACCCACTGAATGATACAGTACCACCTCCCCCAAATCTTAATTAAAATGTTTTTGAAATTGCCAAATGTTCCCTGGTAAGCAAGATCAAGCACCACAGTTGAAAAACACTGGTTTACATTAACATTTGTTTATTTATGCATCAGTTTACTCGGTAAATATCTACCAGATGCATGCTGTGGGTCAAGCACCGGAATACAAAAGTAAGAAAGATAAAGTGTTTATCCTTTCCTAACCTGAAGTCTAGTTATAGATGTGGACAAGAAAACTGTCAGTTACAATTTGGTACATAAAATATTACCACAGAGGTGCGAAAGCATAATGAAAGGACACCTAACCCAGTTTGGGGTATCAAGGCTTTCACAAAGGCAGAGGCACTTAGGCGGACATCAAAAAGAGGAGTGGGAATCAGCTCAGTGACAAATTAAAGAGGGACAAAGTGTTCTAGACAAAGAGAACAAGGAAGCAAAAACCTGTAGGTGAGAAAGCGGTTCAGCATTACTGGGGCACTGAAAACTGCAAGCAAAGATCAGATTGCAGGAGGTTTTGTTGTTGCTGTTTTTCAGTCATGTCCGACTCTTTGTGACCCTGTGAACTGCAGCACGCAGGCTTCCCTCTCCTTTACCATCTCCTGGAGTTTGCTCAAATTCATGTCCATTGAGTCAGTGATGCCATCCAACCATCTCATCCACTGTTGCCCCCTTCTTCTCATGCCCTCAATTTTTCCCAGCATCAGGGTCTTTTGCAATGAATCAGCTCTTACATCAGGTGGCCAAAGCATTGGAACTTCAGCTTCAGCATCAGGCCTTCCAATAAATATTCAGGGCTGATTTCCTTTAGATTGACTGATTTGATCTCACAGTCCAAGGGACTCTCAAGAACCTTCTCAAGCACCACAATCTGAAGCATCAATTCTTCAGCACTGAACCTTCTTTATGGTCCAACTGTCACATCCATACATGACTGTTGGAAAAACTTTTACTATATAGACCTTTGTTGGCAAAGTGATGTCTCTGCTTTTTAATATGCTCTCTGGGTTTGTCATAGCTTTTCTTCTGAAGAGAAAGAATCTTTTAATTTTGTGGCGGCAATCACTGTCCACAGTGATTTTGGAACCCAAGAAAATAAAATCTGTCACTTTTTCTGACAGCTGTTGGCAGTTTGATCTCTGGTTCCTCTGCCTTTTCTAAATCCAATTTGAATATCTGGAAGTTCTCAGTTCATGTGCTATTGAAGCCTAGCTTGAATGATTTTGAGCATTTTACCATGCTAGCAAGAGAAATGAGCACAATTTTATGGTAGTTTTGTTAGACCTCCCGGTCTTTGCCCAGGACCCGTCGTCGCCAAGATCACCGAGACTCGGACTCGATGCAATTAGCAAGAGGATTTATTAAGCCGACGCGCCGGGGTTCAATCTCCACCCGAGGAGATGAACCCCAAACAATTGTTACAGAGCAGTTTATAAGCAAAAAATCATAAACAGGTGCAGTTGAGATGGAGTGTTTTGATTGGTTTACAAACTGGCCTTTCCGGGGATAGGTTCATTCGTTATTAGGCCTAAATAGCTAACTAACCTACAATTATGCTGCTTTAGTTGAATGGCCCGAGGCAATCAACTTTTAGCTTGACCCTGGGGGGCTGTATTCTTAAGATGCGAGTATGATCCCCCTCTGTGTTTTTCTTTCCTCTTAAGACAATAGCCCTGATTTAAGATTAACAAAGAGCCCGTGGGTGCAGGTCTGTTTCTTTAGAGCCCCTAATAAATTTTTAACCTTTCTCCTTGTCCCTGGAATGCTCCCGAAGAAGTCAGAAGACACTGTTCTCATACCTATGTCCCTAGTGGCGCCTCTCATGGTAGACTGATTACAGGCTAGGGAACAAATCAGGGCTAGAAACAATTTTTACAACCTCAGGCTGCCCAGACTGGTCTCCACAGTTTGAGGTCTTATGTTTCATATTTAAAGAGTTTTTACTTTATTCTAGGGTTAGTGGTGAGTTATAGTCTTGCCCTTCTAGATGATGGCTCTGGACAAGGGAGCTGCGACTTTTGTAACTTCAGATAACTGTTCTTCTGCTGTAAGTCAGTCTTTAATGTGTCTATGCCAGCCCCAAACATCTCCAGTTTCTCACTCTTTAACCAGGTACATACAGAAGCCATCAATGTTTCAGATCTGTCCATAATAGAGTGAAAATTATCTCTGTAATTAAGGCTAAAACTATCCTATATTTTTTCACTGTTACATAAGTAACTCTAAAGATATTTTATGTGGTTATAATCAAATCAAGTTTTTGTATACTAATTCAAGCAATGTTCCAAGAAGATCTTTAAGAAAATAAGGCAAGTATATCATTAATTTGCCGCTTATAGATCAAACCAAGATGGAAGCAAATCGAAAACAAGTTTGGAAAAAGCCTACTGACTTCCCCTCTCCAAGAGCTGATGTTATATCTTGTTATTTTTGTCTAAAATTCAATTGGGCCGTTCTGAATCATAAGAACATAGTTTTTAAAAAATTAAGTGTCTAATACATCCATTATGTAAGCATTGACTTTAGTTCTTTGTGTGAATTAAAAACATTAAATATACAGGTGATGTTTACTCAATATACCCCACAACTAAAGAAGACATTTAGTACGAGAGAAAGCAACTTGATGGGACTTTGAGTAGTATCTGAATCACTACCAAGAAAGTCAAATGAAAGCTCAACATATGGAGAGAATGTTTGGGCCAAGGAGTTACTGTGTCTTAGCAGAATGTGTTTCTGATGGAATCAGTTTGGAATTTGAAGAATGAGGAACTAGTAGACCGCTTTGCTATTAACTGTCTTTCCTCAAAGCAAAGCTTTGTAGAATGTCTATTTGAAAGTAAATCAGTTTGAAAGCATTTCTGCCTTATCATCTGTTCATTATAGCATGAAACAAGGGAAAAGAACTCTGGGGAAAAGCAAAGGTGAACTTTTCCCTCCAGCTCTATTAAGAGTCATAGTTACATCTCAAGAAGTGGGCTAAGGCCCCTTATCTTTGACCCTTAGCACACTTCAAAGCAGTTCTTGTCTGCTGAATTTTCTGTTAGGTAAAAAAATTCCTGAAGTATTAAATTTCCATAAATTCTTTCTCTTATTCTGAATGTTTAGAAGACCTTTTAAGTACTAGAAACTTAATCTTCCCCTGAAGCTCTTCTGTCAAATTTTGTCTTCAGAAATAAATTTAAATGTCACTGCAAGATTCTTAAAAATGAACACTTGTGTGACAATTTTATCATATCTGTTGTCTAGATTTTAGAAGGTATCTCACCCTGTCTAAGTGGTCATATTTGAATGTCTAATTAAGATTATAAATCTACCAGAGGAGGATTGAGGTTTAATTCTTTGCCCCTAATATTATTTAAATTTGCAGTGGCACTCAATAAAAGTAATAATTTAAAAGAGTAAATTTGTATGATCTTTTGTCACAATTATATTATCACAATTTTTTAATTTAACAAGAGAAGATATGATTCTGAAAGAGAGAAAAAAAAGGATATGAAAGAAAGAAAGGAAGGAGGGAAGAGGGAGAGAGTAAGAAAGGGAAGAAGAGAGAGAGGGAGACACAAGGCTAAAGAAAAGAAAAGAGGATGGGTGAGAAGGAGGGAAGAAGGAAGGGAAACATAGTCAATATTGTAATTCAAGGATGGTATGTGTGACAGTCTTCACTGAAATCTTAAATCAATAACTAATTCACGAGTACACAGATTCCTGGCTGAAAGGACAAAATTCAATCCGAATGAATGATATCATTAAAGAAAGAATGTGTCCATCATAAATTGGTGGAGGACATGGAAAAGTAGGGTGTTCTCTCATGAAATTATCAAAATTGAAAATTCTAGGAGTAAAAACAAGGAGCGCCCAGACAAACTTTATTCAAGAGAGGAAACATCTTAGCCAGTTACACTTACAATACTACATTCTCATGAAAAATGTTCTTCCTTTCAGGGAGATAGGTACATCACACTAATGAAATTTGTGTCTGAATCTCAGTGCCCTGATTCTAATTCCAAATAGATGTGCCTGAAGGTCAAGAATCCCTGATTATGCCAACACTCATAAATAATGGTATATTAATGTGTATTCTGTTCATCAGCCTCATGAATCTGGCTGCTGGGAGTTCATCACATCAGTGATTAGCACATCCACTCTCAGAATGACCTCACAGGATTTATGATTACACACTTAGCAAGATAATAATCAGTCAGCTTTTCTCAAGTGGACACCTTGACCATGATATTGGCTATTTGTTCTTTCCATCCAAACATATATTAGCAAGCTGGCACAAAAATAGTGGTGTCTCAGTTCTCTGAACTGTTATGAACTCCAAGTATTACCTTGCACGAAAGATTTACTTGAGGGAATTGTTGGCAGTATTCTGGCAGCTGATGTCAGCTAAACTTCTAATTAAAAGCAGAAGACAAAACCCTTAGATAATAATGATGCATAGAGACAAATAAATCCCTAGACCTTGAGCACCATCCTGAAGAGTCCTAGGAGGGGTTTCTCAGCCTTAACACTACCAGTATTTTGGGCTGGATAATTCTTTGTTGTGAAAAAGTTGGCTTAAAACTCAACATTCAGAAAACTAAGATCATGGCATCCAGTCCCATCAGTTTATGGCAAATAGATGGTGAAACAATGGAAAGAATGAGAAACTTTATTTTGGAGGGGCTCCAAAATCACTGCAAATGATGACTGCAGCCATGAAATTAAAAAATGCATGCTCCTTGGAAGAAAAGCTATGACCAACCTAGACAGCATAGTAAAAAGCAGAGACATTACTTTGTCAACAAAGGTCTGAATAGTCAAAGCTATGGTTTTTTAGTAGTCATGTATGGATGTGAGAGTTGGACCATAAAGAAAGCTGAGCACTGAAGAACTGATGCTTTTGAACTGTGGTGTTGGAGAAGACCCTTGAGAGTCCCTTGGACAGCAAGGAGATCCAACCAGTCCATCCTAAAGGAAACCAGTACTGAATATTCATTGGAAGGACTGACTGAAGTTGAAACTCCAATACTTTGGCCTCCTGATGAGAAGAAGTGACTCATTGGAAAAGATTCTGATGCTGGGAAAGATTGAAGGCAGGAGGACAAGGGGACAACAGAGGATGGGATGGTTGAATGGCATCACCAACTCGATGGATAAGAGTTTGAGTAAGCTCCGGGAGTTGGTGATAGACAAGGAATACTGGTGTCCTGCAGTCTATGGGGTCACAAAGAGTGGGACACGACTGAGTGACTGAACTGAACTGAATGTTGGGAGGAGGTTGGTGGGGCGGAGGTTGTGTACCTTATAGCACTGTAAGTAACATCTCTGGCATCTACCCACAAAATGTCAGTAGCAGCCCCTCCTTCCAATTGAGATAACCAAAACTATAAACATCACCAAATTGAAAAATTACCCCCTAGTCAAGACTCTGCCCCCCAATCTAGGCTGCTTGGATCATGGGTCACCTCGGCTCTTTTAATGTATGTCTCTTTTTCTGTATGTCTTTGCAGTAATTCTAACCAACCCATATACCTTACACAATCATTTCACCAATGGAAAATTATTTCAACTTCCCACATGCTGTTATTAGGACATCTACTGGTATTGATCTAGATGCAGAAAGTGAAAGTGTTAGTAGCATGTGCCTCTGGAGAGCGCTCTCCTGATTAGATTCTTTCAAATGCTAACTAACTGCATGTTGAGAGAGCATGCCTGATTAAAGTATTTGAAATGCTAACTATCCTTCTGGTTTCAAATAACATTTGTCTAATTTAGACTCCAGGTTGGCAGGACCTGCAGGTACTTCATGGAGACAGACACTGGGAAACTTAAAGGCTGAAGTTTCAGGGCAAAATTATAAACCTGATAGCAATAATGCAAACTCATTGAACAATAAAAGCACACATACTGTGTTCCTATTAGAACAGCTGAGATGCAGAGTATTTTACATCTTCTCCCCCTGAGTCCTGCCCAGTTAAACTGATTTTGCTGGTGCACAAACACATTTATTATAGCAGGTTTTCAGTTAAAGGAATTATGAGGAAAAAATTTTGCAAATATGTAAAGTAAATATTTGGGCAATGAGATTTGAATAGTGAAGAATATCTGCATACAGGCTCTCTTTAACCTGAGGACTGATGCATATCTTCCCACCACTACCTAAATGAAAATTGAGAGGTTTAGATTATTCTGATTTCAATTTTAGTTATGCCAGACCTGTGTAAAATACTGATTATGCTGATAAAAACTGGCCAATCCCCATCCATGATTAGATATGCTGCAGCTACTTTCTCCTGTATAAAACACAAGCAAAAATAGGACAGGCCAAATCAAGTGAATCCAGTTAAATAATCACAGCCCCATGAAGATGTCTTAGATAAATTATACCCCTGGGCAGAGTGGCAGAGATTTTATGACTGACATGCTGAGAAAAAGAAAGAGGGAATCAGGAAGTAGAACAGGGAGGGAATAAAGTACAATTGATACATTTATCAAGACACACATCTCTTCCACACATACTGTTCTCCTTCCGGGACAGTGTACTGAGACCTTCTAATCTACCCACCAAAGAACTGTAAGTGTCAAAGATCTAGGTGAGGCCTTATCCGTGAAGGTGTGCTAGTGTGTGAATAACCCACCCAGTAACAGATGCAATTGAAGTCTCAGGAGAAACTGCAACAAATTCTACCCAACAGCTAAGCTTATCTACACAGAACACCATTCATATATACTAACTGTTTAGGATATGAGGAGAGCTATATGCCCCCAGGGAAAAGACTATAGTATTATTTCTCCCAAGGAAAAATTATTTGGTGAGAGTGGACATATGAGCAGGAACTACAAAGAATCTGCTGAGGAGATTGTAGCAAGGGAGCTAGAGTGTGGTATCTATGACATGTGGATTAGGGTAATCCCTCTCATATACTCCTGATACCATTTTTGTTGACTTGCATGGGAGAAAGAACCTCGTGTCCATGATTAGAAATCACACATCCCTATACACTGGTAATGGGGAGAACAGGGGATGTTATTCCTCATCTTATATTTTCCTGATGTCTCTCAATTCCCTCATTACTCAACTCCGTCTAAAAGAAAAGAAATGAATTAATGCACCTGGGAAAAGAAATGAGTTTGTTTGACTTAGCATGTTTGGGGTTTCACGTTTGGATCCTCCTACCAACAGAGAATGAGGAAACACTCTAAGCTGTTCTCCACCCAATGGGAAAACCATAGTGCTATGTTGCCATTGTATAAATATGTCACCTTTGGGTGATAAAGTCAGGAGTGATGTGCTAAGAAACACATTTTGCAAGTACAGACTCCAGTTTTCACCTGCTCTGAAGACAAGGGCAACCCGCCTCTCAGTTGACACCTAGAAAGTAGGGACCACAGTCCTACAACTGCATGGAACTGAATTTTGCCTACAACACAAATAGCCTGGGAGCAGAGTCTCCCCCAGAGCCTACAGGAGGGAGCACAGGCCAGCTGGCACTTTGATTCCAGCCTTGTGGGGCTGGAAGCAAAGGAAACATTCAAGCCACTCCATGCCCAAACTTTTGATCTATAGACTATTAGATAATAAATTTGAACTGTTTTAAGCTTCTAAATTTGTGATAATGTATTACAGCCACAATACAAAATATTATAATATTCATTGAAGAGTGTTATAAACACACAAGGTAAACAGACAATTTGGTGATTTGACAAGGAACATCAGGGAAAAACACTCAAACTTAATGATTTAATGTCAAAGAATCATTTATTTTATGTAGAAATACAGATATTTTCCTGTGCTTTGAGGAAACTTTCTAAAATTTTGTGGATTTGAGTCTTGGGGAAGCACAGATAAAGTAAGACATAACTAAAAGGCAGCCATGCATCACTTCCATTTCTAGTCAAGAGATGATCCAGGTACAGAACTTATCCTCCTGCCTCAAACATCCAGTAAACAGACAAAAATGTCTGAATAAATTGCTTTCAAGATACCTAAAAAATTTGTCACATTTAGACTTTTACATACTTCTATTTAATCACATACAAGTTTGACCATTCAAACAAGAGGTATGCAATTGTTAGTTTCCATGTAATGTTCAATTAGAAAATATAGGAGTTCTTCCTTCAATAATTTCATTACTATATGTCTTGGTGGTGGTCACTTGGGTCAGTATCCTCAGGTTCATTGTATGCTATTTCAAAAATACAGTTTCAGATATATATTCTATAAATTCAGGAGATTTTTCTTTCTTTTTTGAATTTTTTTTTTTTTTACTTTACAATACTGTATTGGTTTTGCCATACATTGACATGAATCAAATTTTATATTATGATTTTTATTTTATTTCATTGCTTTAGTTTTTCTTCTTAAATGACTTCCATTATTCTTATATTAGATTCTCTGTTTGTTTTCAGTATCTATAATTTATTCTCAAATCCTTATATTTTTCTTTTTGATTTAAAATTTTCTCTTCTTTGTGTCATATTTCTCTTAAAGCATTATTTGTTGTACTTATTCACTCTTGTATTTCTTTATCTTTTCTAATTTTCACATTCCATAACTAACTTTCTTAGAGTTTCTAGTTCTAGCTATATCATTTTCATAATTTGCATCATTTTCTTATTGTCAACTCATTTTGAAGTAGTATAGTAGATTTTACCATTTTTACCTGCTTTAGGAACATATCTTTTTAACAGAGTTCTGTTATCTATAAAAATGTTATTCTCATTTTTATTCTCTTTTATTCTTATAACAATTTTTTGAGATTTGACATCAATAGTTTCTAGAGTTTTTATGTAAAATTGGTTTTCATTAATTTTTAGGACCTTAAATTCAGTTTTTTTTTAACCTCAGAGCTCTCTGTTCTAGGGAGTGGTTTTTAGAAAGGTAAATAATTAGACAACTTGCTGAGATTTCCCATGTCTTGTCCCTTCCCCAGTTTTACCTAAACAATTTTGTTTGGTCCTCTACTTGTCCCTCTACTGGCCAATTTTTTATTCTTTCCAAACAATTTCTCACTGGAGTGGGATCCTGTCTTGAAAAGAAACCATAACTGGTCAATTTTAAAAGTAGACAGACCCTAGATTTTGTGCCCTTTAAAAATAATTTCTTTTCAGAATACATTCATGGAAATATTTGGTACAAAGTATACATAAAATGCAAACTTATAGACTCTCAGGTTTTTTTATTCTAAAAAGAGAACTTTACTAGATATTGTACTTACACATATGAATTACGTTTTCAGATTTTAAAATGGTATTCTTCTTGAATATAAAGACTATGGCTGCTTTGCGTGTGTGTGTGTGTGTGTGTGTGTTAGTTGCTCAGTTGTGTCCAACTCTTTGTGATCTTATGGACAGCAGCTGCCAGGCTCTTCTGTCCATGGAATTTCCCAGGCAAGAATACTGAAGTGAGGTGCCATTCCCTTCTCCAAGGGATCTTCCTGACCCAAGGATCAAACCCAGCTCTCCTGCATTGCAGGCAGATTCTTTACCAGCTGAACCACCAGGGACTCACTTTAAGTGAGCTTTAAACAGCCAAACAAAAATATACTCACATAGCATTCTTTAACAATAATAATAATGCTAATGCTTGAAATTCTAAGAGACTAAAAATGTAATTCAAAAACACAAATTTTAGGAGCCAAATAAAGTAATCAGGAACAATATATACAGGTGTTATTATAAACATAGAAGATGTTATTTACCCAGAAGTGTCAAACTCATTACTGTACTGTGGTCTCAGCCCAAAACAATTGTAAACAGGCTTACTCTGTTTGACTTCCCTACCACCTGCTGGTGAAATTTGGGATTCAAACTGGGGATTAAACTGAGCAAGTGTACACTTGAATCCAATTATGGCTAAGTTTTCTTTCATTATGAAAGAAGCAGAGAACAGATAGTATTTGTCTCAGAAATATGGGCAGAAGAGCAGTACAGATGGACCAGAAAATGGGAGAGATTGGCGGAGATCAAATGGAATCCCCACTGCTGCACTGTTGTACCAGTTGAGTACTCAGGGAATCTGGACTCCAAGCATAATGTGGTTCCATTTAACAAGAACAGAATAATCTCTCCTGATGAGTCATACTTGTGGGAGAGAATCCGTTTTGGGTTTGAAAACTCCTCTGGAGTTTCTGCCAAGCAGCATCCTATCTATACTATACTAAAAAGATATATAATTATAACTAGTGCATTTCTACAAACTAGTTACATGTTATATCGAATGGAACCTTCTACTTACCTGTTTGTCTCCACCACTGAGAATGTGCCCTTTAGGACAGGGACTGTGTCATCTTCATCCTTTTCTATGTATAGTTTAATGCAATACCTAGAATATATTACATACTCAATAAAGGGTATTTTTTCAATCTTGAATGAATAGGCAGATTTTTACTCAGAAAATCTATTGGCATCTGTAAATTTGAGTATACCCTTGAGTGATTTGAGGCCATTTGTGAAACTTCAAATGAACTTGCCCTGAAAAAGTATTTATGTCACGATTTTTTATCCAAAAGTATCTTTTACCTGTCCCCTCTGTTGCTTATTTTTATGTGTTTACTAATAATTATATTACCAAAGAGTTTTTTGGTGACTGAAGCCATGAAATAAAAAGATGCTTGCTCCTTGGACAGAAAGCTTTGAGAAACCTAGATAGCATATTAAAAAGCAGAGACATCACTTTGCCAATAAAGGTCCAAATGGTCAAATTTATGATTTTTCCAGTAGTCATGTACAGATGTGAGAGTTGGACCATAAAGAAGGCTGAGCACCAAAGAACTGATGCTGAATTTGAAGCTCCAATAATTTGGCCGCTTGATGAGAAGAGCCAACTCATTGGAAAATACCCTGATGCTGGGAAAGACTGAAGGCAGGAGGAGCAGGGGATGACAGAGAATGAGATGGTTGGATGGCATCACTGATTCAGTGGACGTGAATTTGAGCAAACTCCAGGAGAGAGTGAAGGACAAGGAGCCTGAAGTCCTGCAGTCCGTGGAATCACAGAGTCAGACATGACTGAGGGACTGAACAACAACAAACAAGGGTTTTTAAATCTATAAATACAGAGTAACCGGGAAGGAGGAAATGGCAACCCACTCCAGTATTCTTGCCTGGGAAATCCCATGGAGAGAGGAGCCTGGTGAGCTACAGTCAGGGGATTGCAAAGAGTCAGACACAACTTAGTGATTAAACAACAAAACGCCAATAGTATAACCAAAGGTTCTTTTCCACTTACAATTCAAATATCTGTGAAAATAATAATGTGAGGTTATTCTTTTCAAAAATTATGCTAAGATTTATGTTCTAAAGTGAGCATATATGTTTTAAACAACTTAGTCTTAATTTTTCATTTACTTTCAACATTCATGTGCATCAAATCTGGTCTAAATGATGTATTAACTCTTAGGTTGCCAAATTACACATAGAATGCCCTGAGCTCATAGCTCTCTAAACCTAAAATGTGGATCCGCTCTAAATAGAGTTTAAGGACAGCATCTTCCCAAATGTATTTCTTGGTAAAGGTTTAAGCAATTGTTGAACATCTGTGCTGTCTCCTTTCTAGCCTTCACAGCAACTCCTACACAATGTCTATTGAGTTGTGAATTCCTTTGTGTTAGCAGTTGGCTTCCTTCTTTCAATATATTTTAAGAAATATCCTAGTTGTTAATTAAAGGTCTATTAAGGTATTCCTCAAATCCTTTTTGACTGAGATCTGGTTTCTATATGACATGAATTTTCTTAGTCATAATAAACCAGATAATGAATGGGCCCAAAACAGATCTCCAAAAATAATTTCTAAAAGAGATTTGTTTTTTTTATAGTGTCACTTATTGTATAAAAATATTTTATTAAACATTTAGTCTTCTATCTATGATACATAGCTGCAGAATATTGAAGTTGTTTTTAAGCAAGGATAATAATTCACATATTTAATAATTAATTTAGCACAGCTATTGACCAATCCAGATTGGATGCTGGTGGCCATAGCACTGAACAGAGTTCTGAAGAGCTCCCTGATATGCTGGATGTTGCCTTGTTAGGGGTTGGATCATGGGAGGCATCAGTCGGCTTCACAGGAGCAATCGGTAAAATGGAATGGTAGTACAGGGGGATACTTGGGGGCTTGAGGCATGGCTCTTTTACCAAAAGGTAGAGTGGTACTTCATTTAACAACTGTACATGGTTAGTGGTACATATTGGCTTAAATTAAGGCTATGTTAAGTCTTTCTTGCTACTCTTTCTAGTCGAAAAGAAAATGAAAGATAAAGACATTAAAATAAGAACTATTTCACCTTGACACAACTCTCAAGGTTTCCACATAATCAAGTTGAGGGAGGGCTGAAGCTTTTGCAGTTTGGGGAAGAAAATCCTTCTTAACATAAAAAGCCGTTTTATAAAAATTTTACAAAGGTATGATTATAAGGAGACATTTCTAGGTGCCAACATTTCTAGGTCCCAAATTTATTATCATCACTAAACCCACTTTGCAGATTACTCAGAGAAAATTACACAAGTGATTGACTTTTCAAATGATTTGCCTGTGTTCACTCTAAATTGTGACCCTTGGGAAACAGAAACCTATCAAAATACAGAATTAATATTATATGTGACATCAACTGTGTTCCTATACATTTAAGAGAAAAATCAGATAGGTTAAAGATGAAAATGAGGTAAGACATGCTTTTCTTTGTCAATCTTTGTCAAAACTGGACCAAATTTTTTTCTGATAGCTGAGAATGGGGAAGCCTTCAGTACCAGTAAGGCTTTTTCTCCCGCAGGAAGTCTGTGTTTAGAATTTTTTCTTATAAAAACTACTGTGGACTCTTACTTTAAGCATCAAACTAAAATTCAGACATCTTGCACCATCAAGTAGGTGCATTGATAAGATTTGCTGAGGTTTGAAGACTGTTCTGATCCAAAGGAAGAGAAACACTATTTTGAAGGTACTTGGAAGAAAGACTGGGAGGAGATAGGCACTATGTCAGCCTCCTGTCAGTGCCTATAAACCAAAGATTCCACCCCTCACAGCACAGTAGAATCACGTAATGTTGGTCCCACCCAGATGTATTAAATCAGAATCTCTGGGGGGTAGGGCATCAGCATTTTTAAATGGATGGTTTAACTAGGTGATTCTTATGCACATTAGAGGTTGAAAACCACTGCTAAAAGCCTACAACACAAGAAAATTAAATCAAAAGCTGTAAAAACCATTTGTTTCATGAAGGAATATCTGAGATAAGACAGGCCTGGTGAAGTTGCTGAGTCATCAAGACAAAAGCGTAACTGAATAGGTTGCATTCTTTCCTACCTTAAGATCTGGAAACCTTGGAAATTCAAAAATAATGAACACATGGCATGAGCATGGGTGTTTTCACAGAAGATAGCTGCAGGTACCTTTTAAGTTGGCTTAAAACTCAATGTTCAGAAAACTAAGATCATGGCATCTGGTCCCATCACTTCATGGGAAATAAATGGGGAAACAGTGATAGACTTTATTTTGGGGGGCTCCAAAATCACTGCAGATGGTGACTGCAGCCATGAAATTAAAAAACACTTATTCCTTGGAAGAAAAGTTATGACCAACCTAGACAACATATTAAAAAGCAGAGACATTACCAACAAAGGTCCATCTAGTCAAAGCTATGGTTTTTCCAGTAGTCATGTATAGATGTGAGAATTGGACTCTAAAAAAAGCTGAGCACTGAAGAATTGATGCTTTTGAACTGTGGTGTTGGAGAAAACTCTTGAGAGTCCCTTGGACTGCAAGGAGATCCAACCAGTCCATCCTAAAGGAGATCAGTCCTGAATATTCATTGGGAGGACTGATGCTGAAGCTGAAACTCCAATACTTTGGCCACCTGATGCGAAGAACTGACTCAGTTGAAAAGACCCTCATGCTGGAAAGGATTGAGGGTGGGAGGAGAAGGGGATGACAGAGGATGAGATGGCTGGATGGCATCACCGACTCAATGGACATGAGTTTAAGTAAACTCCGGGGGTTGGTGATGGACAGGGAGGCCTGGTGTGCTGCAGTCCATGGGTTGCAAAGAGTCAGACACGACTGAGCAACTGAACTGAATTGAACCTGCAAGTAGAGCACTGACACGCATCCCCTCAGGCAACAGAGATTGAGAAGCTCATGGAGCGACACAGGAAAACCAGGAGAGGCAATGTACAGAGACTGAACCTGCCACTCTGTTAAGGCACATATATGACATCACCACCATGCTCACACTCAGGGAGATTAAAGTCTTAACTGGGTGAAAATTTGCAGGCCTCAGAGGAGATGCTGGTTCAATTTCTGGGTCTGGAAGATTTCCTGGATAAGGAAATGCAACCCACTGCATTATTCTTGTCTGGAATATCCCCATGGACAGAGGAGCATGGCGGGTTACAGTGCATGCAGTTGCAAAGAGTTGGACATGATTTGGCAACTAAATAACAACAATAAAAGTACCACATCCTTAGAGTGAGTGTGAGTGAAATTTGTGCTATCAGTACCTGATGATTCCATCTGTTACAAAAATCTGCGGATGCTTATATTTCAAGTATTTTTATTTCCTTAACATAATGTTCACTATGTGCCAGATAACTAAAATGAAAAAAAAATAAAGGTATAAAAGTTAAGAACTACAAGTAACTATGAAGCTATGGTATAATATGAGCTGTCCACATGAATAGAATATTGGACGGATGGATGGATGGGTGAGTAGATGAGAAAATACCATAACTTGGGCAAGGACAAGAAGAGTAAACAAGAAGAGCCAATATCTCCAGTGAAAGCTGTAGAGTAACCAGAAAACTGATTTTTTAAAAGATAGAGTAATAAGGTATGGAGGAGAAGAATTTTTAACACAAGGAATCTAAGCACATGGTCTAAAAGGATTTGGGGTCCCTCTTCAATCTGAGTGAAGTTCTGAGATATACAGTTTAATATCAAAATGTTGGGATTTCTGAGGAATTTCAGTATAAGGAGATAATGGGATTACTTGTATACTAACTATCCTAGAAAGCCCAGTCCCTGTCATTGCCACATCTCACCAAGGAAAGACACATCTATTGGATGGGCACACGTAAAGGAACCATCAATAGCCTCAAAGCATAGCTTGGAGGAAACTCAGAGAAATGAGTGCTGGTAAAGTGTAGTAGAGAAAGGGAGGGATTGATAGGCCCAGACAGCGTGAGAACTGAGGGGGTCTGGGAAGGTCCAGAGAGGTGTGAGGGAACAGGAGTAAGTAGAGTGAGAATACAGGAAGAGGAAGGAAGCTGTTTCAGCAACACCTACTTCAACATTTTGCTCAAAGTCCACTCCTAAAACACAAAGTACTACTACTATCTTTGTACACAGCAATCTCTAGGTTTTAGCTTTGAGACATGTACAAACATTCTTCACATTATAAACATCTCCTGACATTATAAAGTTTTCAAAGAAAAGGACTCAACCTTCAGTATCTTTTGCCACACTATCTTCACATGATATCTCTCCAAAAAATCTTTCTGCAAATAAAGGCAAAATAATCATTTTTGCCTTTATGTTCATCATCCTGCAGTTTGGAAACTTCCACAAAAGCATTAAATCATGAAGAAAAGTCTCTTTCCAGTGGATTGCTTTGCTCTCCCATGAAACTCTTCTGTTCTTTTAAAAGAACACTTAAGAACACTTCCGAACCCTTGTTTCAGAATTTTAAAGAAATGTGAAATTTAAGTGACGGAGTCAGCCTAGTGGGTCACCAAACCAAAATTACAGCAATCTCTTTCTCAGTCAGTTTGCCTAAAGATTATTAAGTCCTATACACAGTCATAATAGCTTCATCTTTAAACACTCAGAAGCATAGTCCCCAAATGAAGATGGGAGTTTAATTTATTCCTTCTCCATTCAACCTTTAATATTTTTTCCCACTGCTTTGAAAGCTGATTTATTTTAAATTCCAATTACTCTAGGAGAAGAATTTTAAAGGAAAAAGACCAAAGATCTTTGCCATTAAACCTGCTTTCACACTTTCCCTTTCTCATTGTCCATGTCTTACACTTCCTTTCAAGTGTGGGAAGCCAAGCAGGGGACCCTCATCCCCACCCAAGCTTTAGTGATTTCTCCCTCCATTAAACTGAATCACAGGTTTTGTTGACCATTCACTTTGTGCTTAACATGTGTATCACAATCAGTATTACTGCATAACAAAGTACCCCAAATTTTAGTGGCTTAAAACACCCTCTTTATTATGCTCTCAGATGATGTAGGTCAAGAATTCAGATGGGACACAACAGGAGTCGCTTATCTCTGTTCCACAATATCTGGATTTCAGCTGGGAATTACTCAGCTGCTAGGGTCTGGAACCATCTGGAGATGACTTCACTCAAAGGCCTAGTGATTGGTGTTGGCTCTAAGCTGTGACCTCACTGGGACTTAAGCTGGGGTTGTCAACTAAAGAAGCCACTTGAGCCTGTCCATGTGGCCTTGGCTTCCAGACAGCATGGAGGCCCCAGGGTAATCAGTCTTCTTATCTCGTAGCTCAGGGCTTTAACAGTGAGTGTCTGCACACACTGCCTTTTATGACCCAGGCTTGGTAGCCATGGAGTGGCATCTCCTCTGCATTCTCTTGGTTCCTAGGAAATCCCTAAATTCAAACCAAATTCAAAGAAAGAGACACATTCTCCATCTCTCAATGAAGGAGTGCCCAAGAATTTGTAGATTTATGTGTTTAAACCACCACAAGGTATTCCCTTGTGTTTCTACTTATACTTTTTATGTGCATATCCTGACTCTTAAGCTTCATGTTGTTCTAAGCTGACAAGGTTGTCAGAAAAGCAAATAAAAATACAGAATTCCTCATTAAATTTGAATTTCAGATCAATCTTTTTAGCATTATTAGATATCTCCAATGCAATATTTAGAGTATACTTACACACACACAAAAATTGTTGTTTATCTGAAATTCAAATTTAATTGAATGTCCCGCATTTTATCAGATCACCCTACTCAAGCACATATCCTAGGGAAATAGGTACCAGAGAGGTTCAATTATGGCTGTTAAAGATTCAAATATGATATCTGATTATATTTCTGAATAACTATACATATGTCAGAGTACTAAACTCAACTCCTAAGGAATCAAAAAATGAAATCATATATTCTACACCTAGATCTTCAGGTTGGACATTGAAACTAATTATATTAAATCTAAGAGTATAAGATAACCTGGTAGAATTTCTGAGCACCTAAGGAGTGAACACTGGGTTGTACTTTTTAAAAGAAAGAAAATAATGTCATGGTAGGGGAGGTTGAATATTCCCTATATCTTTCATCTATGATATTAATTTGAAAGGCAGTATGGTCAGGTCTAAAGATAGGCCAAATCAATGGAAAGAATAAGTTCATGGTCATTACTGAGGTGTACTACGTCTTTCCTTGCTTCTAGAAGTTCTCTCATGTTTTCTATCAGTAAGTAGTGGTTGAGGAATATGTCGTTGGATTTGCTGATATTCACTCCATGAAAATGGTATTAACTATAATTATGAAAAAGTCAAAGTGTTAGTTGCTCAGTCGTGTCCAACTCTTTGCAACCCCATGAACTGTAGCCCACCAGGCTCCACTGTCCATGGAATTCTCCAAGCAAGAATACTGGAGTGGCTAGCCATTCCCTTCTCCAGGGGATCTTCCTGATCCAGAGATCAAACCCAGATCTCCTGCACTGCAGGCAGATTCTCTACCATCTGAGCCACCAGGGAAGCCCAACTATAACTATACTGGCCACCAGAGAATGAAGAAGGAGGGATGAGTAAAGCTTATTAACAGTTGCAGAGTGTAGGTAAGGTATTCAAGTATAATGCAAACTGTGAAAACAGCAAAATAGAAAAATAATTTGTCTAAATTAAATCACAGAAGGTTTATTTTATTCTACAAGATGTTACTTTAACTTAAATTCAATTTTAAAGATAAACCTCATGCCAATTAGAAACATCATCCAAAAATGTGAATTCTATACCAAAAAAGAGTAAAAGTATTAATAAGATTTAAAATTGCAGCAAATTAAACTCCTAATTTCATAGAGTGATGTCTGCAATCTTATTTTACTCTGAAATATCTCAAACCACTAATATTTCATTGAATTAAAATAGATATTTTATTAATAACTTACATATTATTTATTAAAGTGTGAGGCTTTCCTGGTAGCTCAGACATAAAAAATCTACCTGCAATGTAAGAGACCCAGATTCAATCCCTGGGTTGGGAAGATCCCCTGGAGAAGGGAATGACAAACCACTCCAGTTCCATGGACAGAGGAGTCTGGTCAGCTACAGTCCATGGAGTCACAGAGTCAGACACGACTGAGCAACTAACACTCTCAAAATGTAGCTTTTAGCAAAAAAAAATTTTTTTTAATTATACACTGTTCATAAACTATAAATAATGGGGAAATTTAAATATAGAATAAGAATTTAAAATTCATATTTGAAAGTTATTCTAAATAAATATTATAATCAAATGTTATCTTGATTTTTTTATTTGGAATAATTTTGGTTAACTTATAGTTATTTCATTTATATGTAGAAGTGTCTGTATAACCAGTCTAACAATTTCGAAGTGTTATCATCTTTTTGAGCCATGATTAAATTAGAAATAGAAAATTGAAGACATTACACAATTAATTTTAAAAGGAAGTTTGCTAATTTTGGAAATTGGTCAGAACAGCAACTGAATGATGTTTATTTTGAACATGTCAATCATTTCATTAGCACAGAAGATAGTCATATTCAGGGAAGAGGGAAAAAGGCATTTCCTATGAAGAGCCATTTAAAATGACAAAAGTAATCATTTGTTCAGTTCACAAATATGGAGAACATGAGGAAGTTGAGGGAAAAAAGACATTACATCTTTGTAACTTATCTATTTTATACCTAGCAATTTGTTTCTTCTAAATCCCTTCACCCTTTTGGGGCCTACCCCTACCCTTTTTGAGCTTCCCTGGTGACTCAGAGGGTAAAGCATCTGCCTACAATGTGGGAGACCTGGGTTCAATCCCTGGATCAGGAAGATCCCCTGGAGAAGGAAATGGCAACCCACTCCAGTACTCTTGCCTGGAAAATCCAATGGACTGAGAAGCCTGGTAGGCTACTGTCCATGGGGTCCCAAAGAGTCAGACATGGCTGGTGACTTCACTTTCACTTTCTTTCTACCCTTTTCCCCTCTGGCAGCCAGCAGTCTGTTCTCTGTATCTGTGAGTTTCTGTTTTGTTATACTTGTTCAGTTGCTGTATTTTTTAGAGTCCACATATAAGTGAAAACATATCTGTCATTCTCTGTCTGACTCATTTCTCTAAGCTTATTACCCTCCAGGTCCATCCAAGTTGTTGCAAATAGCAAACTGTCATTCTTTTTTATGGCTTAGTAATATTCCACTATATATACCACAATACCACATCTTCTTTATCCTTTCATATGTTGAACACTTAGGTTCCTTCCATACCTTAGCTATTGTTAGTAATTCTTCTCTGAGCACTGGGATGGATAGATACCTTTTCAAATTAATGTTTTCATTTTTTTCTGATAAATACCCAGGTGTGGAATTGCTGGATTAATCTCTAACATAAGAGGCAATAACATAAGTGAGGCAGGGGGGAGTCTTTTCAAAACCGGTGCTGGGAAAATTAGACAGCTACAAGTAAAAGAATAAAATTAAAACACTTTCTCAACCCAAATACAAAAATAAACTCAAAATGGATTAAAGACCTAAAGTTAATACTGGAAACCACAGAAACAGAAGAAAACACAGGCAGTGTTCTCTTTGACATCAGTCTTAGAAACACTTTTTTAGATCTGTCTCTCAGACAAGGGAAACAAACACAAAAATAAACAAATGGGACCTAATAAAACTTAAAAGCTTTTGCACAGTAAAAATAAAAAACAATAAAATTAAAAGACTACCTACTGAATGGGAGAGGATATTTGTTTGCAAATGGCATATCTGATTAGGGGTTAATAACCAGAATAAACTAAGAATTCATACAAATCAATATCAAAAAGCAACAAAGAAGCCAATTAAAAAGTGGATAGAGGAGGATGTGGAGTACATCTCTGTCCACGGATACATCAGGAATACACCTTCAGACACAGAAGTGCCTGCTGAACACCAGCTGAGAGCAGACAGGAGTACCTGACCAATTGAAAAGAATTAAATGGCAACCCACTCCAGTACTCTTGCCTGGAAAATCCAATGGACTGAGAAGCCTGGTAGGCTACTGTCCATGGGGTCCCAAAGAGTCAGACATGGCTGAGTGACTTCACTTTCACTTTCTTTCTACCCTTTTCCCCTCTGGCAGCCAGCAGTCTGTTCTCTGTATCTGTGAGTTTCTGTTTTGTTATACTTGTTCAGTTGCTGTATTTTTTAGAGTCCACATATAAGTGAAAACATATCTGTCATTCTCTGTCTGACTCATTTCTCTAAGCTTATTACCCTCCAGGTCCATCCAAGTTGTTGCAAATAGCAAACTGTCATTCTTTTTTATGGCTTAGTAATATTCCACTATATATACCACAATACCACATCTTCTTTATCCTTTCATATGTTGAACACTTAGGTTCCTTCCATACCTTAGCTATTGTTAGTAATTCTTCTCTGAGCACTGGGATGGATAGATACCTTTTCAAATTAATGTTTTCATTTTTTTCTGATAAATACCCAGGTGTGGAATTGCTGGATTAATCTCTAACATAAGAGGCAATAACATAAGTGAGGCAGGGGGGAGTCTTTTCAAACCGGTGCTGGGAAAATTAGACAGCTACAAGTAAAAGAATAAAATTAAAACACTTTCTCAACCCAAATACAAAAATAAACTCAAAATGGATTAAAGACCTAAAGTTAATACTGGAAACCACAGAAACAGAAGAAAACACAGGCAGTGTTCTCTTTGACATCAGTCTTAGAAACACTTTTTTAGATCTGTCTCTCAGACAAGGGAAACAAACACAAAAATAAACAAATGGGACCTAATAAAACTTAAAAGCTTTTGCACAGTAAAAATAAAAAACAATAAAATTAAAAGACTACCTACTGAATGGGAGAGGATATTTGTTTGCAAATGGCATATCTGATTAGGGGTTAATAACCAGAATAAACTAAGAATTCATACAAATCAATATCAAAAAGCAACAAAGAAGCCAATTAAAAAGTGGATAGAGGAGGATGTGGAGTACATCTCTGTCCACGGATACATCAGGAATACACCTTCAGACACAGAAGTGCCTGCTGAACACCAGCTGAGAGCAGACAGGAGTACCTGACCAATTGAAAAGAATCTATCAGTTCAGTTCAGTTCAGTCGCTCAGTCGTGTCCGACTCTTTGCGACCCCATGAATCGCAGTACGCCAGGCCTCCCTGTCCATCACCAACTCCCGGAGTTTACTCAAACTCATGACCATCGATTCGGTGATGCCATCCAGCCATCTCATCCTCTGCCATCCCCTTCTCCTCCTGCCCCCAGTCTCTCCCACCATCAAAGTCTTTTCCAGTGAGTCAAGTCTTTGCATGAGGTGGCCAAAGTACTGGAGCTTCAGCTTTAGCATCATTCCTTCCAAAGAAATCCCAGGGTTGATCTCCTTCAGAATGGACTGGTGGGATCTCCTTGCAGTCCAAGGGACTCTCAAGAGTCTTCTCCAACACCACAGTTCAACAAGATCAATTCTTTGACGCTCAGCCTTCTTCACAGTCCAACTCTTACATCCATACATGACCACAGGAAAAACCATAGCCTTGACTAGACGGACCTCAGTCGGCAAATAATGTCTCTGCTTTTGAATATACTATCTAGGTTGGTCATAACTTTTCTTCCAAGGAGTAAGCGTCTTTTAATTTCATGGCTGCAATCACCATCTGCAGTGATTTTGGAGCCCAAAAAAATAAAGTCTGACACTGTTTCCACTGTTTCCCCATCTATTTCCCATGAAGTGATGGGGCCAGATGCCATGATCTTCATTTTCTGAATGTTGAGCTTTAAGCCAACTTTTTCACTCTCTTCTTTCGCTTTCATCAAGAGACTTTTTAGGTATCACCTCACACTAGTCAAAATGGCTATAATTGGAAAAGACAAGAAATAACTAGTGTTGGCTAGGATGTGGAGAAACGAGAACACTATTCACTGTGGGTGGACCTGTAAATTGGTACAGCCACTATGGTAAACAGTATGAAGATTCCTCAAAAAATTAAAAATAGAACTGTCATATGATCTGAGGAAAGTTTTTAAGCCTAAAAGCAGAATCTGAGGTTATCAATGCCTTTAGAGACAGCCTTTGTCACCTTTGTCCCTCATTCCCCTCACTCATCCCTCTTGGACATACCAACATTCAGGCAGTGAGTGTGTGCTCTGCCTCTATAGTGTCCAACTTTCTTTGTGTCTCCCTGGCCCTCCAGTCCCCTGACCTCCATACCTAAAGTGTGCAATTAACTGATTCAGCCCACTGCTAATTCCACGTACTGACATTTTAAGGCACCATATAACACAGAATTACTCAGCATCTAAGTCACACAGAATTCCAAACTATTTACCACGTTTTTATTTATTTATTTATTTATTTATTTATGTGTGGGTATGTAGGGAGCTTAGAATTAGGGGAAAATCAAGGAAAAATAAGCCTCAATATAAAACTAGGTAAAAGTGATTTCAAAGAGGGGAAACATTCCCCCACAAAAATGTTTCTACATGTAAATGCCAAAAGATTCCCCATAAAGTAATGTCATGCACAGTAGTCCCTTTTTGCTATACTTTTCATTGATCTAATCTTCTCAACCAGTACCAACGAAGTGCTCAGTCATGTCCAACTTTGTGATCCCATGGACTGTAGCCTACAAGGCTCCTCTATCCATAGAATTTTCCAGGCAAGAGTACTGGAGTGGATTGACATTTCCTTCTCCAGGGGATCTTCCTGACACAAGGGTTGAACCCAGGTTGCAGGCGGATGCTTTACCGTCTGAGCCACCAGGGAAGCCCTTGGAGAATTCCATGGAGTCTCAAAGAGTTGGACATGACTGGGAGACTTTCACTTTCAACCAATACCAGCAGTCAGTAAATTTAAATCTCAATTCATCTTCCATTTTGCTTGATATAGCATTGATTCCAGAACCCTAAGGCTAGTAGACTCTGAAAATTACACAAATTTATTCTTCTGCCTTAACCTATGGCCTAAAATAACCCTAGAAAATTTGTCTATTGTTAAAGATTTCCCCTCCCAAAAGAGTGAGTAGTTCAGTCATGTCCAACTCTTTGCTACCCCATGGACTGTAGCCCCCAAGCTCCTCTTTCCATGGGATTCTCCAGGCAAGAATAAATTCCCTTCTCCAAGGGATCTTCCCAGGGATCAAACCCAGGTCTGCTGCATTGCAGGCAGAGTTTCTCCTCTACTTTAACCTATGGCCTAAAATAACCCTAGAAAATCTATCCTATTGTTAAAGACTTCCAAAGATGGTGATTTTATACCTTCCCTTAGTCATTGTTTTTATTTATTTATTTATTTATTTATTTATTTATTTTGAGCATGAAATTAAGCACGGTTTATTTGAGTTTTTTCTTTTTCTTCTTTTTTCTACCCATTCACCCTCTTTCCCTCTGGTACTATATCCTAGTGAATCCTGGTCAACCTTAGGAAGGGGGCAACATTCTTCTTCAGTTCTGCCAAACATTACACAGCCTGCTGCGTTACAGGGGCTTCCTATGTATTCAGTTTTCTTTTTATTTTTAATTAATTTTTATTTTTTAGTTTGTTTTGCTTTACAATACTGTATTCATTTTGCTATACATTGATATGAATCAGCCATGAGTGTACATGAATCCCAATCCTGACCCTCACCTCCCCCCTCCCGCCCCACACCATCTCTCTGGGTTATCCCTGTGCATCAGTCCCAAGCATCCTGCATCCTGCATCGAACCTAGACCGGCGATTTGTTTCACTTATGATATCATACATGTTACACTGCCATTCTCCAAAATCATCCCACCCTCTCCCTCTCCCACAGAATCCAAAAGGCTATTCTATACATCTGTGTCTCTTTTGCTGTCTTGCGTACAGGTTTATCATTACCATCATTCTAAATTCCATATATATGTGTAAGTATACTGTATTGATGTTTTTCTTTCTGGCTTACTTCACTCTGTATAATCGGCTCCAGCGTCATCCACCTCATTAAAACTGATTCAAATGTATTCTTTTTAATGGCTGAGTAATACTCCATTGTGTATATGTACCACAGCTTTCTTATCCATTCATCTGCTGATGGACATCTAAGTTGCTTCCATGTCCTGGCTATTATAAATAATGCTGTGATGAACACTGCTATGAGATATATATTGGGAGAGAATGAGGAAAAAAGAAAAAATCAGATTTATTTGAAAGCAAAAGAATTGCAAACATACAAAAGTACGCAAATATTAAGAATTGTAATACCTGAAACTGATCGTTGACTTCAGGCAGCAAAGTTAAATATAAATAAATGATAGTGAAAGTGAAATCGCTCAGTCGTGCCTGACTCTTTGCAACCCCGTCAATAGTAGCCTGCACCAAGCTCCTCCATCCATGGGATTTTCAAGGCAAGAGTACTGGAGTGGGTTGCCATTTCCTTCTCCAGGGAATCTTCCCAACCCAGGGATCGAACCCAGGTCTCTCACATTGTAGACAGACGCTTTACCATCTGAGCCACCAGGAAAGTCCAAATGAATGATAATGTTTGGCCAAACTACATCTTTACTCAAAACAAGATTGGCTAGGCCTGCTGCTCAGACACTTTCTGTGTCCTGCTGACAAAGTCTCAGTCTCAACACTGAACTGTATCAAAGGAACAGCTTGTGATAGGACACAAAGAGTCAACCCACATATACTTTGCTTCACAAAGGACATGAGCCCAGTACTAATTTCAACCAAAATAGATACGTATGTACAGTATTTCAGTATTCAGAGAAAACTACAGACTATTTTGTCAGTCTCATCTATAAGAATTCTATGTTCTGAGTGAACATGGTTAATATATAAGAATTAAGTCCTTGTGAATTGTATATTATCAGGTTGCTTAGACAGAGACATCAATTTCACATGTATTCAAGATAGGAAAATATTAACAGAAAGGAGGCGTTTGCTATTGCATGTAAAAGTATCTAAAATAATGATCATAGAAACTCTATAAATGTTAGTTCTCTATCTTCCTGATTAGCTTATTTTTTTTCATTTTTGCAGTAGTATTATATGAAAATTTTTTCTTTGCTATTTTTATAAAGTTACTTTATTATATAGTATTTAAAGTAATTTATCTGTTTATCTGTTCAGTCTTACCTGAGTGGTGCTCCTGTGGTCTTAAACCACAGCAACAAACCTTTATGACTTATCAAACATAAGTATGGTATGTGTTGCATAGTTTTCATATAATGGGATTTTTTAAATAGATAATTCCTATATGACATGTATAGAAAGTCTTCATTAACCAGAATATTTGGTTAACTAGAATACTCTATTTTCTTGAAAATTCATTTGTAACTGAGTTCAGAATTATGTCATTTTCACTATTTCCAAAACCATGTAGCTATGGCAGATGGTTTGAGAAGGTGTGCAATTGTTACATAAATTTCTTTCCTATTTCCATGAGAATGAGGTCCAGTGAAAACCTTCAGAATAAAAGCCAATTAACTGAGGTTCTACTTCCCATTCAGTGAGTCACTTCAAATCACTTGACCTCCATAGGGATCAGTTTGGTTCTCTTTAACATAACAGGATCATTCTCCTCCTGCTCCAAAAGCAGCAAGGGATGCAAACAAAATATAAGAGTTGGTTACTTGTATATTATATCTTATTGGAAAGTTATAATCTTATGGGGAATATAAAATTTATATTTCATTAGAAAGACAAAACTACACACTTGGAAAAATTCAAAACCAATACAAAACCATACATCATCAGATGCTAAATAAGAAACTTATTTATTAGTAGATGTTGTTTAGTTGCCAAGTCATGACCAACTCTTCATGATCCCATGGACTGTGGCATGCCAGCCTTCCCTGTCCCTCACCATCTCCCGGAGTTTGCCCAGGTTCGTGTCCATTGCATTGATGATGTCATCCAGCCATTTGTCACCCCTTTTCTTTCTGCCCTCAATTTTTCCAGCATCGGGGTCTTTTCCAATGAGTTGGCTCTTCCCATCAGGTAGCCAAAGTATTGGAGCTTCAGCATCAGTCTTTCCAGTGAGTAGTTAGGGTTGATTTCCTTTACTGACAGATTTGATCTCCTTGCTGTCCAAGGGATTCTCAAGAGCCTTCTCCAGCACCACAGTTTGAAAGTATCGATTCTTCGGCGCTCTGCCTTCTTTACAGTCCAGCTCTCACAATCATATGTGACTACTGATAAGATCACAGACTTGATTATATGGATCTTTATCAACAAAGTGATGTCTTTGCTTTTTAACACACTGTCTAGGTTTGTCATAGCTTTCCTGCCAAGAAGCAATTGTCTTCTAATTCCATGGCTGCAGTCACTATCCACAGTGATTTTACAGCCCAAGAAGATGAAATCTGTGACAGCTTCCTCCTTTTCCCCTTCTATTTGCCATCAAGTGATGAGGACGGATGCCATGATCTTAGTTTTTTTTTAATATTTAGTTTTAAGCCAAATTTTTCACCCTCCTTCTTCACCCTCATCAAGAGGTTCTTTAGTTCCTTTTTGCTTTCTGCCATTAGAGTGGTATCATCTGCATATCTGAGTTGTTGATATTTCTCTGCATAATCTTCATTCCAGCTTGTAACTCATCCAGCCCAGCATTTTTCATGATGTGCGCTGTGTATAAGTTAAATAAATATGGTGACAATAATATACTTAGTAGATTAAGAATATCAAATAAATTAACTTCATCAGTAGCCTATTAATGAAATAAGTGAAAGTGAAATCACTCAGTTGTGTCTGACTCTTTGCAACCCCATGGACTGTAGCCCACCAGGCTCCTCCATCCATAGGATTCTCCAGGCAAGATTACTGGAGGGGGTTGCCATTTCCTTCTCCAGGGGATCTTCCTGACCCAAAGATCAAACCCACATCTCCCCAGTTGCAGGCAGACTCTTTAACCTCTGAGCCATCAGGCAAGCCCATTAATGAAATAAGCCATGAACAATATTGAACAAATTATTGAATTTTAAGAAGTCCTAGTTTCTCAGCTATTAAATGAAAGTTAAGGTGGCACTTATTTCATTGGGACACTACAAAAATTAAATAAATCATGTATTAAGTTAAACAATTTGGCACAGCGGCTAGGTTTTGATTGTTTAATCTTAGAATATCTTATGGGGTATCTACTCATTTACCAATGAGATAACTGGAGCCTAAAGGATTAACTAACCTGCCCCGGGAGGTAAGAGGCAGCAGCCAGAGGATTAGGTAAACTCAATCAAATTGCATAGCACAAACGCAGATGACCTCTGATAGTTAATGACCACTCTAAGAGTAAAGAAACACAGAAAACCAGCTTAGCAATAGTAGAGTAACACCTCATGAGAACTGGCATGTCTCTTTGGATATCTCAGCAACTCCAGTAGAAAAGCATTCTCTTGACTCACCATCTCTGTTTACGATTCTTCTTTGTCGATAACCAATGCAAGAGGCAACTTTTTCTTTTATTTTGACACTTCAACAGAGAGCATCATGTTCCTGAGAGTTTCTTTACCACACAGAATTCTCCCAGTTACTTCCAGTAGTGAGTGGTTCCCAATCTTGATCACAAACTGGAATCACCTGGAGAACTTTAAAATCATACAAATTCTTGACCTGTCACAGACAAATTAAATCAAAATCTCTAGATCAGAGGATAAAGACTTAAACATCATCAATGTTAAGTACTCCTTAGTAAGCCCAATGTGTAGCCAGAGTTGAAATCCAGCAAATCTCAATGATATGAACCCTGATCCAATGAGAGAAACCTTATGTCAGACTTACCCTGAAAAAAATATGGGTGGAATTTTAGAGCTTTCTGGTGTACAATAGACTAACCTTGCCCAAATTGGGAGGTAACTTCAATGTCTTTGAAATGTCCTGTCTGGGTTGGGAAGATCCTCTGGAAAAAGAAATGACAACCCACTCCAGTATTCTTACCTAGAGAATCCCATGGACAGAGGAGCCTGGCAGACTACATTCCATGGGGTTACAAAGAGTTGGAAACAACTGAAGTGACTTGGCAAGCATATATGAGTATCAACGATAACCATGAATATAATGGCTTTGATGAGTTTTGTGTCTTAATAGTGAATTATTAAACCTGAAAGTGGCATCGATTTGCAATTGACCTCAGAAATGAGAGTGATCTTGGAATTTCATGTACTTTTCATGTGGCTATTCAGTCAGGAAACCCAGCTCAGATCATCTTGTCTGTGAAGAACCGAATGGTCCTCATCCTGAGTAATTCTCTTTCTGAGTTGCAGCGGCATCCTTTCTCACATCTCCATGTCTTTACATCAGCTTTTCCTTTTCTGGAAATGTCTTTACGCATATTCATCATCAACTCAATCCTTCTCATTTTTTAAATTGTCTCAAATGTCATTTGCTTCCAGAAACCTCCACACTTCATCTATATTACATGTTTGCCCTTCATATTCTCATAGGACTTTGTACTTACATCTAAAGTACATTTGCCAGATTGTAAATTCACATCTGAAGCTTGTTATTTTCAGTTTCTTTCAACCTCAAATATCCTTGATAGGAAGTTGAGCATGATCCAATATTAGCAGCAGAGAAACTTCAATATTTTATACTCATCTTGCTTGCTTTGCTTTCTCATTTCTCCTATTCTCCCTCTCTAAGGTCATAGATATTGTGTTATTACGTTTCACTTTTTTAATTTGTAAGAAATTACTGGAAAACCAAAAATAAGTGCAACCAAAAGAAGGAATTAGGATAGGGAAAAACAGGGGAAAGACCCAAAATAACAAACTGATTCCAAGTAAAAGTTGAAAGAGTGGTGAGGAAGGCAAGCAGTATACAATAATAGTCTAAGAGAAATGGTCAAAAATTTATAGTAAGAATTGTTATAAAAATTAGGATTCTGCTTTCAAAAAAAAATGAGTAGGTAAAAACGAGAATTTAATAAATAAAGATACAAATAATTGAAAGTTTTCTCTGCATGTTGACAATAGGTTAACTGCTTTAAAAGGTGGTATGTATTATATTTCTTTTTCATGTTTTTTTATATATGCAGCTATTTCCAGGAACATGAGTCAGTAACAGTAGGATTCAAGTGAAAAATTATCTGTTTACAGATTTTGAGTTTGAGGAGGCAGGGACTTTTATCTCTATGTCCCTGGCACAAAGCACAGGCCTGGATTCTGTCTGTTAAATAAATAAATGCCCTACGAAAAGAAGATAAACCTTAGAGAAAGACAATCCCTCTTCTGACACCATCTTAGAATTACAGCACCATTGAAACTGGCCAGAACAAGGAGGCATTATCTAGGGCAGTGACTCCCAAATTCCAGGCTTTGGTCCAGTGCCACTCAGTACTCAAGTTGTCACTGATTTCTCTGCAATTCAAATAAAAAAAGATACTATAACAAGTTTATCCAAATCTAAATTAATTCTACATTCTCAATTTCTGTAGTTATGTTTTCCTTATTTATTACGTCTAATGGAAATATACATTTATTCAATATGATAAGAATGGATGGTAATCAGTTTGTTTTATTAACATGCTTACTTGGCCAGATAGAAAATTATAACTGTGATAATTCCCCCAAATTAAGAGGGAAATATTACTGATGTGTGAAATTATAAAGTGTGAGCATGTCCAGAAAGTGTTATAGATGCCTCAGAAAATAAGAAAGGGCAAGTTCTGAGAATACACTGTGTGATTCACACAAGCAGAGGAATGTACAACCACACAAACCAAACCCCTCAGTAACCAGAACAGTCACATGATCAAACCAAAGTGACAACAGGAAATGGTGCGATTTTTTCAGAACTGCACATAGAATGGATATCTGCATTAAAAAAAAAAATTATTTTCAAAGAAGTTTTTGACATTGGGAAATAATCTTTGTGAAACACTGAGATCTAAGACTTTACATTACTGTAAATCACCTTTTACAAAAAATATTTTTACCTGTTTTATTGAAATTTCACTCTGATAACATTACATTTACGATATTTCAGAAGAAATTCATACCACTGGGCTTTAACACAAGAAGATCTGCTGGGACTTTTAATTGGAATTAAGCCAAGTACAGGATCTCATAAAATAAATAAAAGATTGATAATTTATTAAATGAATTTATTTATTCAATAAATAGGAATTGAATGAGTCTGCATCTCTAAGAATGTAATTACTGATACATTTCTGCATTAATTTGAATTTTAATTATTTGATTTTTTAATGATTTCTCAATAGTTGTTCAATCTTTGTTTATTGCTTTAGACATATGATCTTGGAGAGACACAAGCATTCTTAGTGATGCAAGAATCATCTGCTCAGGGCTCTACATGCCCTGTCTACCCAGATGCATCAAGCAGCCATTCCTTCTCTGAAATTTTGCGATGTCTGAAGACTCTGTGTCTGAAAATTGGATGCCAATCCTTTCCTGTCTTTTATAAACCTCTCATACCTTTTTACCTCTTCAGGATTCTATCTCAGAAGCAGGGCCACACATTCCTCTGTCTGTGGTCCCAAATCCATCAGCTCCTTAAAACCTGGGAGAACATTTGGTTACCCCAGTTGAACCCCATCCTCCAATCGCTTTCTCTGTCAAATGCTTTTGTTTCAAAGAGCACTTATAATTTCTTTAGTGGAGCTGAGCTTTTTAAAACACAAAAAGCAGAGACAAAAGTTTTGCTTGTTTGTTTTGCTTTCTAACCTATCATTCTCTCCTAAGGGGAAATATCAATTTTAAAAATTATGCTTGGTGATTGTCTATGTGCATCAAATATTTTTCAAATATTTAAAACAACATTTCTATCAATTGTTGTTTCTCTCCCCTTTGAGGGTGTCATGATAATTTTAATCTCCAACAGGAATTTTAAAACCTTGATTTTTGTGTGAATACAGCAAGATGTTTGCTGTTTTGTATCAACAGTATAAGATTCCTAAGGATTCCAAAGAATTTAATTTCTACATAATTAAGTTATGATAGGTAGATAGTCAGTCAGTTCAGTCACTCAGTCATGTCCGACTGTTTGCCACCCCATGAATCACAGCACGCCAGGCCTCCCTGTCCATCACCAACTCCTGGGGTTCACTCAGACTCATGACCATCGAGTCAGTAATGCCATCCAGCCATCTCATCCTCTGTCGGCCCCTTCTCCTCCTGCCCCTAATCCATCACCAACTCCCGGAGTTCACTCAGACACGTCTGTCGAGTCCGTGATGCCATCCAGCCATCTCATCCTCTGTCGGCCCCTTCTCCTCCTGCCCCCAATCCCTCCCATCATCAGAGTCTTTTCCAATGAGTCAACTCTTCGCATGAGGTGGCCAAAGCACTGGAGTTTCAGCTTTAGCATCATTCCTTCTAAAGAAATCCCAGGGCTGATCTCCTTCAGAATGGGCTGGTTGGATCTCCTTGCAGTCCAAGGGACTCTCAAGAGTCTTCTCCAACACCACAGCTCAAAAGCATCAATTCTTTGACGCTCAGCCTTCTTCACAGTCCAACTCTCACATCCATACATGACTACTGGAAAAACCATAGCCTTGACCAGATGGACCTTTGTTGGCAAAGTAATGTCTCTGCTTTTCAATATGCTATCTAGGTTGGTCATAACTTTTCTTCCAAGGAGTAAGCGTCTTTTAATTTCATGGCTGCAGTCACCATCTGCAGCGATTTTGGAGCCCCCAAAATAAAGTCTGACACTGTTTCCACTGTTTCCCCATCTATTTCCCATGAAGTGATGAGACCAGATGCCGTGAACTTCATTTTCTGAATTACTCTCAAGAGTCTTCTCCAACACCACAGCTCAAAAGCATCAATTCTTTGACGCTCAGCCTTCTTCACAGTCCAACTCTCACATCCATACATGACTACTGGAAAAACCATAGCCTTGACCAGATGGACCTTTGTTGGCAAAGTAATGTCTCTGCTTTTCAATATGCTATCTAGGTTGGTCATAACTTTTCTTCCAAGGAGTAAGCGTCTTTTAATTTCATGGCTGCAGTCACCATCTGCAGCGATTTTGGAGCCCCCAAAATAAAGTCTGACACTGTTTCCACTGTTTCCCCATCTATTTCCCATGAAGTGATGAGACCAGATGCCGTGAACTTCATTTTCTGAATGTTGAGCTTTCAGCCAACTTTTTCACTCTCCTCTTTCACTTTCATCAAGAGGCTTTTTAGTTTCTCTTCACTTTCTGCCATAAGGGTGGTGTCATCTGCGTATCTGAGATTATTGATATTTCTTCCGGCAATCTTGATTCCAGCTTGTGTTTCATCCAGTCCAGTGTTTCTCATGGTGTACTCTGCATATAAGTTAATAAGCAGGGTGATAGTATACAGCCTTGACGTACTTCTTTTCCTATTTGGAACCAGTCTGTTGTTCCATGTCCAGTTCTAACTGTTGTTTCCTGACCTGCATATAGATTTCTCAAGAGGCAGGTCAGGTTGTCTAGTATTCCCATCTCTTTCAGAATTTTCCACAGTTTACTGTGATCGACACAGTCAAAGGATTCATACAGCAATATATCCTGAAGAAAAATGAGGTTTCTGATTTAGTCTGAAATTTACAGGATATGAATTATAATTCATACATAGTCTTATGGTTTCCTAATTTATAATGCATTTACTTAATAATGGAAATAGCCTCAGGAGATAATTTTCATGACTTTGGAGAATGAAATTTGAAAATCTAATTATGGTTTCATTTATAGACTACTGAATATCATAGACTAGTTAGCCCATTTCCAGATATGCAAATGCTCTATCTTACATAAAAACTGAGGAATAATTATGTTTTAAATTCTTTTACTTGTAAAGAGAATTGAATGAAAATAAAAGAGGTTTTTAGTATGAGATAGAATTACTATCTAAAATTATAGAGCAAGCAATTATTTTGAAACCTTTTAATCCCAGTGATTCTCAATCTTAGATACATCTTAGAAACATCTAGAAAAATTATTTTTAAACACTCATGTCTTGAATCTATCTGTAGAGATATGATTCAATTGGTCTAGAATAAAGCATTTTTTCAAAACCACTTGAGATGATTTAAAATGTGAAGCTAGGGTTGAGTGTGCTGGATCTAATTAGGTCAAGGAGCAAATAAACACAAGAAGGAAAACTGTACAATGATAATTTCCCATATGAATAAGATAAACTATCCTGAACTAAGTTCTTACCAAGAGAAGCAGTCTTTCACAATTTAAAAATAAACAAATATTCTGCAAAGCTCTATAGAAATGACAGAAATGACTGCATATTATTTTTAGGGATCAGTTCATACCATCTCACATCCAAGCCACCAATATCCCTTCCCTGGTGAGTAGAAAGCAAAGGTATGACTAGAGCTTGAGGTCTTGGAAAGCTGAGCTAGACTTAATGGAATACAAGGCTGGCCTAGAGACTAGGGATTCTGAGAGTCTGGTAAAGCCAGATATAAGACTAGGTCCAATATGAGAAGAAAACTGGGACCAGAAACAAAGGATCAACAACAAAAAATAGACAAATCAAAGGAAATTATTCAAAATGGAGTTTCAAACAGCAATATTCAGTGGAAGAAAGTGTTTTAGTAACAGCAGAGACTCTGTGAGTATGGAGCACAGTTAGAACAACAATCAAAACACGATGTGACTTCATAATAAATGGTCCTCAATGAGATCAGTATTAGTATAATGAAGTGTTATGCTTAAATCTACACTGACCTGCTGTTTGCAGAAATTGGACAGCAAGTTTGGCATTTTCTAGTGCATGAATTGACATCCATGAAAGTTCTGAGATCTGAGAAGAAGGAGGAGGACAAGACTTAAATATATAGGCATATGCATGCATGGAACTGGGAATTTAGTGAGAGCAGAAATGAGTTGATAGCATAGTAACTATCCAGCGTGCCCAGACATTTGGGAGCAGACAGAACTAGTATACTTCTCTAGCAGCGCCTAAGTTGCATTTCAGGCACAAGAAGTCTCAAGGAGACTAGTATCAGGCCTAAGAGACAGAAAGCAACCTCAAATTAAAGTAGGCAATGTCTTACCTGGTCTTCCACAGACTAGGGTTAAGCCCTTGGGTTTAGGATTGTCACCAGCAACTTGACTTCTATTACATAGAATAGATGTAAGCGAGAGGCCACAGAGGCTCCCTGAACACCTGTGACACAATCTTCAGGAGATAGGTGAATACACATGGAGAGTCTTGGGGATTGAGAGTCTTGCATGAGCAGGCTATAGCTTAAAAACCCTTTTTATTTAGATATCAATACCAATGATTTTATTTGTGCCCACAGGCTGCAGCCTGAGCTATTTTAATTACATTATTATTCAGAAAAACACTGTTTTATATAATTTCTATAAAATCATCTCACTTGATCTCATACAAACCCTGTAAGTGATGACACAGGTTTTATTGCCCTTTAGAGTGAAGTTCAAAAAAGATAAAAATGTACTCGATATCACCCATCATGAAATTAGCTTTAGATTTCCTGATTTAAAATAATAATAAGCTTGCTACATGCTCAAGGCCCAGGTGGAGGCCTCTGCTCATGAATGCAGCTATTTATTGAAGAGATCTTTACTCAAAAGAAAAAACAGAAGCCACAGTATTTGTTACCCAATAATTAAATGCTCTGTACCAATGCATTGGGAAACATTTGTCAATAACACTAAATCCTAAGAATTTATAAAATGAGTCTTTATATTGGTATCACGGATATCAGTGGGCACTGTTTTCAATAGAACTTTTTAAAGCTCACAGAAACCTTTCTCTTGTTGCCAGTCCTCCTAGCAGACTCAAATGAAAACTGAGAGAATGATATGAAATCATGTTCCTAACAACCATGTGGAATATAACTTTTTTCTGCTGCCTTAACCCAGGTTTAAAACCTTGTCTAAAAGTAGTTAGTTTCTCTTCTTCAGCAGCTGACTGAGTCCACACCAAAACCACGTAACTTATCAGACTCTCTCAGACTCTGGGTCTCAGTGCTCCTGACCTATTTGCCCCAAGGCCAAGTATCAAACATCTAAGGACAGCCTCTATGCCCTAAAACCTGCAAAATTATTCATACAAGCCAATCCACAGGAGGCCCATACAACTTAGCTAAACTCCTCCTTCTTGCCATTCATAAACTGCCTCCTATTACACCACTACCACACAGCTTGTAGTTACCCTTCTCTGGGTGCAACCCTGCCTAGTCCTGAGTGATAGTCTTCTCTCATTTGGAGCTGTAAGTAACCAAGAGCTGTACCTTTCAGCTACTTCATCTATCCCAGTATCACTGTGTTGTGTTCTTCTATAAAAAAAAAATAAAATAAAACTTTACATCTGTTATAGACTGAATATTTGTGTCCCCCTCCCAAATTCATGTGCTGAAGCACTAACCCTCAATGTGATGTATTAAGAGAGGGGAGCTTTAGAAGGTAATTAGTTATAAGTGAGGTAATAGGGTGGATCCTCCATGGCAGGATTAGTGCCCTTAGGAGAAGAAGAAAAGGAGCTTCCTCTCTTCACCTTGCGAGGGTGCAGCTGGAAGGTGGCCATCAGCAAGCAAGGAAAACAGTCTTCACCAGAACCCAGTCATACTGGCACCCTGATGTCAAACATCCAGCCTCCAAAACTATGAGAAATAAGCTCCTGTAGTTTAAGTCACCCAGGCAAAGCTATATTATTAAAGCAACTCGAGTGGAATTAAAGAAAAACCTTGTAAGAACACTACAGAAGAAAAGGCAAGATAGGCTAGTCCTCCTGGAATACAAGATGTTCCAGTGCTCTGACTTGATGCCAGTAAAGCTGATTAGAGAGTTAGGTAGCCAGCTTGCCTCATTTTTGTTAATGTGCTTAGTCACTCAGTCGTGTCTGATGCTTAGCGATCCCATGGACTGTAGCCCATCAGGCTCCTCTGTCCATGGGATTCTCCAGGCAAGAATACTGGAGTAGGTTGCTATTCTCTTCTCCAGGGGATCTTCCTGACCTAGAGATCAAATATGGGACTTGGAATTGCAGGCAGATTCTTTACCATCTGAGCCACCAGGGAAGCCTTAATATTTTTTCCATATATCTGTTGCCTCCTATGGACTTTTTAAAAAACTTTTTGTTTTACACTGTAGTATAGACCTCTGGATTTTTGATAGGTGAGATTGAGTTTGGGGCAGCTGCCTAAGTGTAAGAGCGCTATTGTGAAAAGTACTGTCTCTATTTTAAGGTACAAGATACAGGTGACCCCAATTTTCTCTAGGTTGGGGAAATAATCCTTAGCTGATTGGCTGGATAGAGGTCTGTCTCACCAGTTCTGCTGCTGCTGCTGCTCCTAAATCACTTTAGTCATGTCCAACTCTGTGCAACCCCATAGACTTCAGTCCACCAGGCTCCTCTGTCCCTGGAATTCTCCAGGCAAGAATACTAGAGTGGGTTGCCATTCCTTCTCCACTCACCAGTTCTGGGTGAGGCTAAATCTCTCAGGTTATTTTCATAAAAACTTGAAAATGTAAGATCAGTTTATGTTGCTTTCAACTTGTCAATATCATATAATATCATAAAACCAAGGTATATTTCTGAGGGTTCCAGGGCTAAATGGTCAAGCCATCATATACTCTAACCCAGAAGAAAAGAAACCCAAGCATTTATGTTTACTAATAAGGACACCCTTCCTCAGAGACAGCAATGGGTACCACGGCACTAGCATCTTTTACTGCCTGTGTGTGAGAAAGTAAAAAAAGGAAACGGAATTAAGAAGATTTATAAGGGTAAAATTCCAGCAGTTCTTAAGATCAGAGACAAAGGCAGAGAGGAAGAAAAGGTACTCCCACAGTAGTAAATATAACACTGACAAAGCACAAATGGGTAACTGATCCTGCTGATCTCATCTCTGCCCTTGAAATCTGTACAGCATCTGCATATGGGAGGTATGTAAAGTGACTGAAAATTAGACTCCAGCTTGAAGCTATATCTGACATGCTGTCACTGATTTCTGCAGAGAAAAAGAAAATTTAGACACCAGCTTGCTTTAGGTCACTTTGAAACAGGAAATATATATATATATATATTCTTAGAGTTCTAGTTAAAGTGTTTTATTGATGAAAACTAGATTAGCATGGTGAAATTCAATTTCAGAGAAAGTTTATAAAAAAGTGTTCAGATCTACAAACTAACAATGGAAGCAAAAGACACATAAATTTGTTTTTAATACTAAGGTGTGAAAAACATGGTAACAGACTTTATCTGGAGAATGCTGATTGATATCATATAAAAATTCAGCAGCAACCTATAGATCCCATAATAAAAATGTTTCCTGATAAACAAAAGACTTTGAGCAAAGAAATAGTCAAGTAAAAGAGGAAATTACTTTCATTTTTAAAAATACTATCTCGTTACAGAAATTAAGTCACTTTCAGTGCATTTGAAATTGCCATAACAGGTAGTTCATTTAAATTGTTTTACAGTTTGATTAGCATTCATTTTATCTAAGATAAAACATTGCTAACACAGAATATTATAATTACATCTATTTTCTGTGCTTAGCTAAAAAAAGTTTCCCAAGCAGTTGCAGCTGACAATTAAAATTAATTCAAAATTTTGTTATACTATGTTCACCTTATGCTTCTTTCTATAAAAAATAAAAGTAAAATATATGTTTAGAGGAGTTTGCATAGTTAACCTGAAAATGGAACCCTTGTACCATAAAATTGCTGAGGAAATTGCCCTCAGAAACTGTCTAACTTATCCTTGTTGTTGTTGTTCATTCACTAACTTGTGTCCAACTCATTGTGACCCCATGAACTACAGCACACCAGACTTCTCTGCCTTCACTATCTCCCAGAGTCTGCTCAAATTCATCTCCATTGAGTTGGTGGTGCCATCCAACCATCTCATCCTTCATCACCCCTTTCTCCTCCTGCCCTCAGTCTTTCCCAGCATCAGGGTCTTTTCCAGTGAGTACACTCTTCCCATCAGGTGGTCAAAGTATTGGAGCTTCAGTTTCAGCATCAGTCCTTCCAATGAATATTCAGGGTTGACTTCCTTTAGGACTGACTGGCATGATCTCCTTGCACTCCATGGGACACTCAAGAGTCTTCTCTAGCACCACAGTTTGAAAGCATCTCTTCTTCAGCACTCAGTTTTCTTTATGGTTCAACTCACACATCCATACATGACTACTGGAAAAACCATAGCTTTGAAAATATTTACATTTGTCTGCAAAGTGATGTCTCTGCTTTTTAATATGCTATCTAGGTTTGTCATAACTTTTCTTCCAGGAGCAAGCATCTTTTAATTTCATGGCTGCAGTCACCATCTGCAGTGATTTGGGATCCCAAGAAAATAAAATCTGCCACTGTTTCCAATTCTTCCCCATCTATTTGCCATGAAGTGATAGGACTGGATGCCATGATCTTAGCTTTTTGAATGTCAAGTTTTAAGCCAGCTTTTTCACTGTCCTCTATAACCCTCATCAAGAGGCTCTTTGTTCCTCATCACTTTCTGCCACTAGTGTGGTGTCATACGTGCATATCTGAGGTTGTTGATATTTCTCTTGGCAATCTTGATTCATGCTTGTGATTCATTCAGTCTGGCATTTTGCATGATGTACTTGGCATATAAATTAAATAAGCAGGGTGACAATATACAGCCTTGACATACTCCTTTCCCAATTTTGAACCAGTGTATTGTTCCATGTCCAGTTCTAACTATTGCTTCTGGACCTGCATACAGGTTTCTCAAGAGGCAGGTCAGGAGGTCTGGTATTTCCATCACTTTATGAATTTTCCACGGCTTGTTGTGATCCACACAGTCAAAGGCTTTGGTGTAGTAAATGAAGCAGAAGTAGATGTTTTTATAAAATTGCATCACTTTTTCTATGATCCAATGGATATTGGCAATTTGATCTCTGGTTCCTCTGTCTTTTCTAAATCCAGCTTGTACATCTGGACGTTCTCAGTTCACATACTATTGAAACCTGTCTTCAAGGACTTTGAGCATTAATTACCTTGCCAGTATGTGAAATGAGTGCACTTTTATGATAGTTTGAACATTCTTTGACATTGCCCTTCTTTGGGACTGGAATGAAAACTGACTTTTTTCAGTCATGTGGTCACTGCTGCATTTTCCAAATTTGCTGGCTTATTGAGGGCAGCACTTCCACAGCATCATCTTTTAGGATATGAAATAGCTCATCTGGAATTCCATCATCTCCACTAGCTTTGTTCATAGAAATGATTCCTAAGGCCCACTTGACTTCACACTCCAGGAAATCTGTCTCTAAGTGAACACATCATCATAGTTATCCAGATCATTAAGAACTTTTTGGTATAGCTCTGTATGTTCTTGCCACTTCTTAATCTCTTCTGCTTCTGTTAGGTCCTTGCCATTTCTGTCCTTTATTGAGCCCATCTTTGCATGAAATGTTCCCTTGGTATCTCTAATTATCTTGAAGAACCCTCTAGTCTTTCCCATTCTCCTCTATTTCCTTGCATTGATCACTTAGGAAGCTTTCTTATCTCTCCTTGCTATTATTCTCTGAAACTCAGCATTCAGTTGGGCATATCTTTGCCTTTCACTTCTCTTCTTTGCTCAGCTATTTGTAAGAACTCTTCAGCCAACGATTTTGCCTTTCTGTATTTCTTTCTCTTTCAGGTGGTTTCGGTCACTGCCTCCTATACAATGTTATGAACCTCTGTCTGTAGTTCTTCAGATACTCTGTCTACCAGATCTAATCTTTTCAATCTATTCTTCATCTCCACTGTATAATCATAAGGGATTTGATTTAGGTCATACCTGATTGGCTTAGTGGTGTTCCCTACTTTCTTCAATTTAATCCTGAATTTTGCAATAAGAAACTTATGATCTGAACCACAGTCACCTCCAGATCTTATTTTTCCTGACACTATAGAGCTTCTCCATTTTTGGCTGCAAAGAACATAGTCAATCTGATTTCACTATTGACCATCTGATGATGTTTATGTGTAGAGTTGTCTCTTGGGTTGTTGGAAAACAGTGTTTGCTATGACCAGTGTGTTCTCTTGGCAAAACTCTGTTAACCTTTGCCCTGCTTCATTTTGTACTCGAAGGTCAAACTTGCCTGTTACTCCAGTTATGTCTTGACTTCCTACTTTTGCATTTCAATCCCTTAGAAGGTCTTGTATGTCTTCTCAGCACCATTCAACTTTAGCTTCTTTGGCATTAGTGGTTAGGGTATAGACTTGGATTACTGTGGTGTTGAATGGTTTGCCTTGGAAGCAAACTGAGATCATTCTATTGTTTTTGAGACTGCATCAAAGTATTGCATTTTGGACTCTTGTTGATTATGAGGAATACTCCATTTCTTCCAAGGGATTCTTGCCCACAGTAGTAGTTATAATGTTCATCTGAATTAAATTCACCCATTATCTTCTATTTCAGTTCACTGATTTCTAAGATGTTGATGTTCGCTCTTGCCATCTCCTGTTTGACTACTTCCAATTTACCTTGATTCATGGATCTAACATTCCAGGTTCCTATGCAATATTGTTCTTATAGCACTGGACTTTACTTTCAGAACCAGACATGTCCACTCTGAGCATCATTTCTGCTTTGGCCTAACCTCTTCTAAATCTGACTAGGAAATAGAAAAATGTGATGCAAGCAATGGCTTTCAGCAGACAATGTCTAAGAGGGAGAAGGTAACCCATTGGATTTTAAGGGCCTCCAGCAGGAAGCTAAAGAGAGTCTTTCCAAGGAGAAAATTTCCCCTAGAAATTTTCATCAAATCTTAGTTGAATGTATTTGCACATTTTCAAGTTTTTTATATTGGCATATGTCTCATAATTGATGGTGTTTGAAAATAGCTTAACTAAAATTCTCTTTTCTTTCATTGTTTGCATAAAATAATGGGTCTCTGAAAATTGAGAATTTTTGCATGGATGAAATTTATACTGGACTGAAACATGAAAGAAAACAATAAAGCACATTCTTCATGAAGAAGCCAAAGAAGAACATGTTACCATATGTCATATTAATGATCTGCAAAGAACACAAGGAAATGCATAATACTAATGATCTGACACATGGCAATCTTTTTTTTTAAGGTCTTTGTTTTCACATTTTATTTCTTATATATATGTATAGTCACATGAATCTTGATAATTTTTGTTTTCCATTAGTTTTTTTGGTCTTTTTGGAATGTTTCTTTTCATTATTTGCTGGGCTTTCTATAACAAAACACACTCTTAATCTTCATCTCCCCACTGCCCCCAGTGATCCATGACCTTGTAATAATCTGTATTAGAATGTTAGTGAAACTTATGTCTTTCTTCTAACCAGTAGAATATGGCAAAAGTGATTGCATGGGTTGTTTCTCATGATTATATTCCATTTTATAAGACATCTTAGCTGATTTAGCAACAGGAGCCTCTCCTACTGGCCTTGAAGGATCAAACAGCTGTGTTTTGAACTGTCTATGGAAAAGGATGTGATGAGGAACTGCAGGTGGCCTCAAGGACATCAAGGTGGCCTCCAGACAACAGCCACAGAGAAGCCAAGGCCTGCAATTATGCATTGCAAGGAAGTGAATTCTGTCAGCAATCGTGTGAGCTTAGAAAAGCATCATGAACCCCAGAAATGACATCAGTCCTGCCAACACCTTGTTTGCAGCCCTATAAGACACTGAACAGAGTTTTCAGCTTAGCAGATGTGACTCCTGACACACAAAAACTGTGAGAAAATAGTTGTATGATGTTTTAAGTTTCTATGTTCAACTCTTTTGCGACCCCATGGTCTGCAGCCCTCCAGGCTCCTCTGTCCATGGAATTTCCCAAGCAAGAATACTTAACTGGGTTGCCATTTCTTTCTCTTGGGGATCTTCCCTACCCAGGGATCAAATCCACCTCTCCTGTGTCTCCTGCATTGGCAGGCAGATTCTTTACTGCTGAGCCACGAGGGAAGTTAATTTGTTACACAACAACAAAAAACTAATACATTGGTTTTCCCCTTTCTCTACTCCTCTTACCTGCAACATCACGAGCACCATCACCACCTCGGTAACTCAGGTGACAAAATTTCTCAGATTATAAAATTATAAGTATTTCCAAAATGCATATATATGTTTATAGTGAGGGATTTTACTTATATTTCAAAGCTAGAATATTATGCAGTATTGTCAGAATTCTGCTTTTCTCACTCAACAATACCTCATGGAAATCCTTCCAAGTATCCTAGAATGGTTCTTTAATGACTACAAAATAGTTCATGGTATTAATGTGCTATGATAAGTTTTTGTTTTTGCTTCCAGTTCTTTGCCACTATGAATAATGTTACAACCAATATTCTGTACACATAATATTCTGTATACAGAATCTTCGTGGGTGCTATTATTTCTACAGGTTAGATTCCTAACAGAGGGACTGCAAGATCAAAGTCGACTATGGATTTGTTTCTTTAAATAGACATGACCACATTTCTTTCCAAAAAGGATGCAATAATTTACGTTTTTGTTAGTAACATCTGGAAATACTATCACATCTCCATTTCTGGACAGAAAGTGGTGTTTTCCTTCTTTTTAATTTTGGCCAGTGTGAGAGTATACAGATATTAGTTTATTTAACTTTTGTTTGTCTAAAAGGAGGTTGAGATTCTTGGATTAGTTACTTTCTGATTTGCCTAGTTATTATCCTTTGCCCATTTTCTCTTGGAATATCTCCTTGTCAATTCTAAGAACTCATTATATATTATAAATATTAATCTTCTATCTTCATTCTACATACAAATATCTTTTCAAAATATATTACTTTTTCTATGTACTTTTTAAAAAATGTAATGCTCTCCTTCACCCCCCTCACTGAGTTTATACCCATGGTCTTCTAGATTTTCTTATAGGTGTTTGTTACTGTGTTTTTGTTAAATTTAATTTTTAATCCATCCAAATTTGTCTATATGGTGTGAGGTACTGGTAAAATTTATGTACTTTCTGATGGGTAGCCAATCAGGAAGTAAATCATGTTAGCATTTTATGCTGCAAAAAACACTTTCCCAATGAGCTAAAATATCACCTTTGTCATATGTTAAATTCTCATTCTCACCAAATCTATTTTCAGATTTTGGATTCTTTTCCACTGGTCTGTTCTGATGCCAATGCCATATTGATTCAAATACAGTAAATTACTGCATGTTCTCATCTAGCAGAGCAAGTTTTCCTTCTCCAGTCCTCTTTTTCAAAAATATCTTACCTTACCACACGCATTTTTACCTTCATAAAAATGTTTAAAACACTTCAACAGACTGAAAAAATTAGTGTGTGAGTTCTGATTAAAAATTAATTTTGCTTCTATATTAACATTTAGAAGATTCACATTTTAATGTTATTTTTTTATCCAAACTTTCATTTCTTCTTTTCCTCTCCATTTTCTCCTTTATTTATAATTTTTTTTCGTTAGTGAGAATTTTAGTTCCCACAATTGCAAAGCACTTAAACATGTTGAGGTCCTATGTATTCAGGGATTTACTTTAACAGAAGTTATATTAGTAAAAGTTAATTTTATATGAAAGCAAACAAAAGCTTTTCTACAATTCATTTTCTTCCTCTTTGGCAAAGTTTTCATATGAAAGTATTTCTTTACATTTCTGTCAAATATAATGTCATAAAATTATAAAAATTTATATTTACTGTTCTCAAAAATGTAGCTTGAACTTAAAGTCCAGCAGAAAGGGCAGTAATTAACATTTGCTCTTATAATTTCCACAAATTGGAAGCATTATTATTCAAATCAGTGGAGTCATATACACTGATAGTAAATTATAGTTAATGCTTTCTTTCCCCCTTTTTTATGCTAATTGTAAACAATTTTAGGAGGGTTTTATTCACTTCCAGACTGAATATAGGACGTGAGAGAGAATTGGTTTGAACTGTGAGGAGATGAATGGAAAAGGTAGAAAGCCTTGGGATGATAACACATAAGCAATTGCATGCACTTACCACACAGACATACACACAAAATCAAGTGTATTTTTCTTCCAGATGAATAGTTTATCAGATTCAACATCAAACAAAAACACGGTATGCTTTCTTTAACTGTACTACTACTGAAAATAAACATTTTAATTGCCAGTCTTTTTTGACCAGACTACTTTTACCCTCAGAGCCAAGTATATAAAACCCTAGGCTTTTGCTCTCAACTGTGCAAGATTTTATCATTCACCTGAGCAAATGGAAGAATAACTGCAAAGTTTCTAAACATTTGACAATAAATTCAATTATAATTATATTTCCCTTTTTGTTTGTAATTATGTTCCCTGCTTCTCTAGCTACAGTCTTTCTCACTCTAGCAGTATGATAGCTCTGTAAGACACTGCAAGAGGCAATATTCTTCTACCTTGAAAATTATGTCTTCTTCTTTTCACAGCTTCTGTGCCCAAATGGGTCCTAGATTTACTATAAGTAATTTTCTTTACAGAGTTAAATTATTTTTCAAGTATCTCAATAACTGAAAGAAAATGAAATTCAACAGAGAATGATTTGTCATAATTCAAATTTTATTTTAAAAGATTATTATTCTTATAAATACACAGTTTACTTAGTACCCCTCAATTTTATGTAAAAAGATCAAGTTTATGATATTAAAGATGATACAAATTATGACTACTATCAGGTGCCAATATTGCTTTGTTTCTCTCTGAATTTCTTAGTTCATTAAATAAAAAGCATAATTTTTCCCCAGGACCTAAGAAAAAAGAAAATGATTTCATGACATGATAAGCTCAAAGCACATAATTTGTAGCACTCGGGTTATATTGTATCCATTTAGGTCTTAGAGACTTACTTTCCAATCCTTCTAGATTACAAATAAAGATGAATTTCATATTCGCTCCAGTTGCTACAATCAAAACAAGCAAAATAAAACAGCTTGATGAATAGACTTACTCAAATACAATTAATGCAGCTTGTTACAGTGATAGCAGGACAGCATGAAATGGCAAAAGAGCACATCAATAACATTTCAGTTGCTCAGATCAACAATGTGGCACTGATTGCATGGAAAAATTTGAAAACAGCTTTATCCACGTAGTCAAAGAAGTTTTCTTTATATAATACGACTTTAAGAAGGTACATCCTGTTTCGCCCTGGTCTAGCCTGGTGTTTGTACTTTTCTTCCTGTTTCCTATTCACATGACCTTCCAGAAACCTCACCAGTCTTGGTCATTTGTACCAAGTCTAAAAACAAATTCACACTAAAATAGAAGTGGCTAGTGTTATGTACAGTTACCTGTACTTGGAATAGCTTTACTATTAGCTTGAAAGTCTTTGTCTCTTATTAAAAGAAACCAGAAGGGGAAGAGAAGATGTGTTAACTTGTGATTTTTAAATCATAGATTTCTTCCAGCAGGATGAGGAAGAATGACTTCTAGGTGCACAGGTTTCGCATTTTGCTCCCACTTCTATTTTATCCTGCCCTTATTTCAGATAATCTCATAAATCTTTCTACTCACTTCGCCTACATGCTAAAAGAACATTTATTCTTCCAAAAACAAACTTCTACCTATCTCAAAAAACTTAAGTCCACATGAAAATTTTAAAAAGACACCATTCAAATTCAAGTTCAGTACAAACTGTCATATCTGACACAAAATCAAAATCAGTTAATCAAAATCAGTGGTATAAACAGTTGAATCATTTAAAAGTGTTACACACATACTTTAAATATGTTGCTTGAATTAAAAATATACAAATATACATTCATTTTCCAGTTTTTTTTTCACGGAGAGCAAAATTTCTGTGTGTGCTCACAAATTGGGAGTCTACTGACGAGTTTTGTATCTTACCTTTCTTGAACCAAACTCACAATGCTGTCTAGGATTTCTAGACTGCATTTTAGTTTTTCTATATAAAGAGAAATTGCAGGTGTGTCGTTCAGAACAATATGAATAGAAAATTTCTTTCACAGTGTATCATTTCTCTACTGGTGTTTCACCAATACTTAATCTGACAGAGTGTTTTTTTCAATGCTGTTTTAATATTCCTTTTTTTCAAGTTTTTTAATTTATTTTTATTGAAGTATATTTGAATTACAATGTGCCATTTACTGCTGTACAGCAAAGCAACTCATTTATACATACATATACGTTGTTTTTCATATTCTTTTTCAGTATAGTTTATCACAGGATGTTGGATATGGTTCCCTGTGCTGTGTGGTAGGACCTTGTTCTTTATCTGTTCTATAAACACCAACTTGCACCTGCTCATCCCAGACTCCCACTCCTACCCTCCCCCTTGGCAACCACCAGTATATTCTCTATGTCCCTAATTTTGTTTCTGCTTCGTAGATCAATTCATTTGGGTCATATTTTAGATTCCACATATAAGTGAGATCATACGGCGTTTGCCTTTGTCTTTCTGACTTACCCTGCGTAGTATGATAATCTCTAGTTCATCCATGTTGCTGCAAATAGCATAATTTTTGTTCTTTTTTATGCTGAGTAATACACCAGAAAAGATTGAGGGCAGGAGGAGAAGGGGACAACAGAGGATGAGGTGACTGGATGACATCACCAACTCGATGGACATAAGTTTGAGTAAGCTGCGGGAGTTGGTGATGGACAGGGAGGCCTGGCTGCAGTCCATGGGGTCACAAAGAGCTGGACACGACTAAATGACTAAACTGAATAATCTGTTGTAATGTGTGCTGTATCTTCTTTGTCCATTTATCTGTTGATGGACAGTTATGTTGTTTTCACATCTCGGCTATTGTGAATGGTGCTCCCATAAACACAGAGGGTGCATGTATCTTTTTGAATTATAATTTTTTCTAGATTTGTGCCCAGGAGTGGGATTGTTGAATCATAAGGTAATTCAGTTTTTAGTTTTCTGAGAAACCTCCATCCTATTTTCTATATTGGCTGCACCAATTTACATTCCCACCAACAGTTTAGGAGGGTTCCCCTTTCTCCACACCCTCTCCAACATTTGTTATTTGTAGACCTTTTGTGATGGCCATTCTGACTTGTGTGAGGTCATACTTCATTGTAATTTTGACTTGCTCTTCTCCAGTAATTAGTAATGTTGAGCATCTTTTCATGTGCCTATTGTCCCACAGAATTTTTTAAGTGACCTTTCTGGTTGAGTTTTTCCAAAGCATTCAGTTTAGTTATTATGGAAACTATAACACTTTCTTTTCATTCTATATATTTATCAGTTTTAGAATATTTAATTAAAATTATTTTGTTGTGATTATAGTAAAACTGACCATTTAAAAAGTGTGGGAACAAGCTTCTTTATCTGTCGCCATGCTACACAATCTGTGGGATCTCAGCTTCCTGACCAGGGATCAAACCTGCATCCCCCTACAGTGGAAACACAGAGGTTTAACTACTGTGCCACCAGGGAAGTCCCCCAGGGAAGTCCCCAGGTGTCTTGATTTACATAAGTATGCAACTGTCCAAGGAGGAGCAGAGTGCTTGAGAGAGCAGGCCTCAGTCATCTGCATTCAGCTCGCTTTGGTATGGCTATGCTGTACAGAGGGAATGTAGAGCTCCAGTTTAGTGCAAGTTGGATAAATCAACGTGTGCTTAGAGAGCCTCTACTCAGTAAAATGTGACCTCACAGACAAGTATAACTCAGTAAATCTTGAGCCAGACATAGGAAAACTCAGTTGTCCCAGGGTACTGTCTCTGCAGAAGAGATCAAAAAAGGAGGATGTATATAACCATCCATCTCCAATATGCTTATAATACTAAGATACCAAGCATTGAAGGAAATGAAAATAATTTCAGGAACAGGGTAGAATAAGAACAGAAACAAATGAAACAAACCAAGCAGTAGCAAGAGAACGGCTTTGCCAAAGGAGGGTTTCAACTATCACAAAGCTGATCCAATTACCATTTTCTGTGATAGTAAGGATTGCAGGTGTCACTATTATTCAGGAAATAATGTTACCCTTGCCTTGAATGCAAAATTCTCATCTCTCATGGGTAGCATTTTGTGATCTGCAAAGAGAAAAACAACTTTCTAATGTCAGGTCTAAAAGAAAAATAAGCCTGAAAGAATACTTGATGAAATGAGAATGAATTATAATAGCAGTGGCTGATATTAGAGCGATCAAAATTCACACAGCATTTATGGATGATTCATCTTTAGTAGGCCCTTAATTGCTACATTCATCCTAGTGATTGGAACCTGTTCCAGAAATATTGAAAACAGGTGCAAAATAAAAGAGAGTATAAAATGTCACTCTCTGTGAAAATAAACTGCAGTTGCAATTATTGTAAGTAATATCATGCAACTTATAGGATCTCAATAGCATAATTTGAATTTTAAAATCTAGAACAATAAATCAATTGGAAAGCCTTCATTATCAAAACCTCTAATTTTCAGCGAAGTTGACTACCTTTTTACATTTTTAAATTATTCATACTTTGTTATTAGTGAGCTATCTGTACCTTTGCTCTCATGCTGTAGGCTGTTGGTTTTTGGTTGAGCTCTAGGAGTTTTCTGTATAATGGTAAGAGTCATTCTTTGCCTGTGATATGGATTGCAAACTCTTTGCAGGTTTGCAATTTGTCTTTTTACTTACCACGTTGCATTTTTGTCATGAAGAAATTTTTTCTTTTCTGTAGTTCCAAATTCACTAATATTTTTTTAATTTAAATTTATTTATTTTAATTGGAGGTTAATTACTTTACAATATTGCATTGGTTTTGCCATACATCAACATGAATCCACCACGGATGTACATGTGTTCCCCATCCTGAACCCCCTTCCCACCTCCCTCCCCTACCATCCCTCTGGGTCATCCCAGTGCACCAGCCCCAAGCATCCTGTATCCTGCATCAAACCTGGACTGGTGATTCGTTTCTTATATGATATTATACATGTTTCAATGCCATTCTCTCAAATCATCCCACCCTCTCCTTCTCCCTCTCTCACAGAGTTCAAAAGACTGTTCTTCCCATCTGTGTCTCTTTTGCTGTCTCAAATACAGGGTTATCATTACCATCTTTCTAAATTCCATATATATGTGTTAGTATACTGTATTGGTGTTTTTCTTTCCGGCTTACTTCACTCTGTATAATAGGTTCCAGTTTCATCCACCTCACTAGAACTGATTCAAATGTATTCTTTTTAATGGCTGAGTAATACTCCATTGTGTATATGTACCACCGCTTTCTTATCCATTCATCTGCTGATGGACATCTAGGCTGCTTCCATGTCCTGGCTATTATAAAGAATGCTGTGATGAACACTGGGGTACATGTGTCACTTTCAATTCTGGATTCCTTGGTGTGTATGCCCAGCAGTGGGATTGCTGGATCATAAAGCAGTTCTATTTCCAGTTTTTTCAGGAATCTCCACACTGTTCTCCATAGTGGCTGTACTAGTTTGCATTCCCACCAACAGTGTAAGAGGGTTCCCTTTTCTCCACACCCTCTCCAGCATTTATTGCTTGTAGACTTTTGGATCACAGCCATTCTGACTGGTGTGAAATGGTACCTCATTGTCGTTTTGATTTGCGTTTCTCTGATAATGAGTGAGGTTGAGCATCTTTTCATGTGTTTGCTAGCCATCCGTATGTCTTCTTTGGAGAAATGTCTATTTAGTTCTCTGGCCCATTTTTTGATTGGGTTGTTTATTTTTCTGGAATTGACCTGCAGGAGTTGCTTGTATATTTTTGAGATTAGTTGTTTGTCAGTTGCTTCATTTGCTATTATTTTCTCCCAGTCCGAAGGCTGTCTTTTCACCTTGCTTATAGTTTCCTTTGTGGTGCAGAAGCTTTTAAGTGTAATTAGGTCTCATTTGTTTATTTTTGCTTTTATTTCCAGTATTCTGGGAGGTGGATCACAGAGGATCCTTCTGTGATTTATGTCGGAGAGTTTTTTGCCTATATTCTCCTCTAGGAGTTTTATAGTTTCTGGTCTTACGTTTAGATCTTTAATCCATTTTGAGTTTATTTTTGTATATGGTGTTAGAAAGTGTTCTAGTTTCATCCTTTTACAAGTGGTTGACCAGTTTTCCCAGCACCACTTGTTAAAGAGATTGTCTTTAATCCATTGTATTTTTTTACAGATTTTGTTTTTTGATTCATAGTTAGAAAAGTCTTCCTACTAAAAATAAAATTTCACCTAGTATTTTAATGGCTTCTTTTTATATGGAAATTATTGATGCAACTGAAATTCATCACAGTGAATAATTGGGTCCAATGTGGATCCAGTTTTGGAGAAGGCAACAGCACCCCACTCCAGTACTGTTGCCTGGAAAATCCCATGGACAGAGGAGCCTGGTGGGCTGCAGTCCATGGGGTTGCTAAGAGTCGGACACAACTGAGCGACTTCGCTTTCACGTTTCACTTTTATGCATTGGAGAAGGAAATGACAACCCACTCCAGTGTTCTTGCCTGGAGAATCCCAGGGACAGGAGCCTGGTGGGCTGCCGTCTATGGGGTCGCACAGAGTCAGACACAACTGAAGCGACTTAGCAGCAGCAGCAGCAGTGGATCCAGTTTTGGTTTTTGCAGAGAGTCACCCATCATCCCAGGACCATTTGTTTAATAATCCATTTTTACCCTCTAGTTTTGAGATAGCATCTTTGTAATATATTAGATTTCCATGTCATTTCTTTCTGGCCATTTGTTTATTTATATACTAGTTCTGTGTTGAATTATTGAGACATGAAATGTTTTAATACCAGGAAATCTGGCCCTACCACTATTGCTCCTTTTCTCAGAGTTCTTTTCAATATTTTTGTTGGTAAGTTTTCTCTATATAAACTTTATAATCTATTTATCTAGCTTAAAAACAATTAGTACTCTTATTGGATCACTTTAAAATTTATAAGTTATGAAGAATTGATAATTTTGTGATTTTGAATCATCCTGTGAAACTCTTGGTATATCTTACCATGATTTCAATTCTTCTTTTGTGCACTTCAGGAGTATTCTAAAATGTTCTAGATATAGTTTTGTATTTAACTTGATGTGTTTATTCCCAAGTATTTTATGGATCATGTGTTGTATTATTTTATAGTTGTTCCTTATATAGCAAAAGCTACTGATTTCTCTAAATTAATTATGTGTCCCTCAACTTTACTGAATGTTATAGCAGGTTTTCAACTGATTACCTGGGGAGGGAGAAGGGTTGGTATACAATCATAGTATCTTCAAATAATACAAATATCTTCAAATGTTTTCTTCCTAATAGTAGATAAAAAAAGTAGATACAAAAGGATGACTTTATCCAAACAAGGTCTGGAAAACCAGTAACAAGACTGGAATGAGGACTTAAATACATGCAACTGTAGAAATGACACTGCCTATAAGTGAAGATAAGGGCAAGAAATCAGAATATAAATTGCGTATGCTCTGAAAATGCATAAAAGATAAACTAATAAAAACAGGTATCGAGTAAAGGAAAGGTAAAGAGTAAGTAAATAAATTTTCTGATTGTCTTGTTTATAAGAGCTGAGAGTCAAAAATGTTATTTGAAACTGACAAATCAATTAATAGAAATATATGCATATTTAGCAATATAAGGGTAAATACTAAAAAAGATAATTTTATTCTATACTATCAGATGGTGAAATAAAAAGGAGAGACTGGGAAGGGAAAAGAAACATGTTTATTTCTCTTAGTAGGATTACTACTGTAGTCTTTACAGAGATATAAAGACAACCAAAAGGGGGGGGGGGGAACCTGCTTAATTGTCAGAAGACATATAAAGAATAAGAAGCAAAGACAGCAGATTTCATAGTAAAAGTTTTCAAACACATGTAAGAAAACACATGAAAATAGTAAGTTTCCATACATATGTTTCCTTGTACATATATGAAGAAACTTTGGAAGGATATATAGGAATCTCAGTTCTGGAGACGTTAAGAGACTTGGCGTCAATCCCTGAGTCGGGAGGATCCCCTGGAGAAGGGCATGGAAACCCACTCCAGTATTCTTGCTTGGAGAATCCCAAGGCGGGTTACAGTTCATGGGGTTGCAGAGAGTTGGACACGACTGAGACAACTTAACACACACAACACGAAAGTAAGGGATTGCATGTACAAGTGGAGGGGTGGGAAGAAGAATATAGAGTAGGCACTAGGCATATGAAGCAAAAAGATGGTTTAGATTTTCTGCTTAATTTAATTAATTTTACTCTTACCTAATCAAAAAATAAATTTAAACATAGTGTTAAAAATACATTCAGTCATTAACAATTAGGCTCACTTTCTAGCTGTTGTCATATCATAGTTAAGTTATGCCCAATACTTTATACCTAATAGAAAATTAAAGTGATTATTAAATATTTCCCAATATCTTGGATATTTCAACATTCTTCACCCAAAAAAGCAGACACAAATGGAAATATTTTAACCAAGAGCAAGCCTCTAATCAAAATGAGTTAATTGGGCTTATTCATCCAAAAGTTTAAAAATTAATCATTGTTATGAACAAGGAGAAGGAAATGAATTTATAATCAATAATTTATTATAGTTTTATATTTCAAGAGTGCCAGTAGTCTTCTTTTACATCTTTATATAATGAGTTAATTATACAACTATGATTAAAGAACTTTGCAAAGTTTTTCCAAGGTGAGAAAACTATATTATTGTTTGAAAGTAACATTTTTATTGTTACTTTTCTTAAACAGAAATGATACTCACTTGGAAAGTTTAGCACTTCAGTATAGCTCCTATTCATGGAATATGAGACAACATATGTCTTCACAGTTAACAGTTTAAATAATCTTCAGTTGTCAAAAGACACATATAAAAAGAATATCTGTACGTTTTCCTAATTTACTCTGGCATACTTGAAGTCACTGTGGAAACTATTTCTTTACTGAGTGATTGCATTTAACCTAATTAATAAAAGACAAAGTCTTGTATGAGAAAAAATTTTCACTATAAGCTTCATGGGACAAATTTATATGTCTGTTATTTCTAATAGCAAATATCTCGAGAGGGTCTACATATGATAAGGAATCCTAGAATATTAAATTATTTTTAGAGAAAAAATATTTCTTTTATTTTTGCTCAGCTAGATTACAAACTATATACATAGCGAGAAAAATTTGGAGCTTGACACCATGGAACTGTCCCAGCCAAAACATTTTCAGTATCAAGTGATGGAAAAAATGTAATCAAGAAGACCAAAAAGTGTATCTCCTGCTGAATCCAGGCATTTAAACAATTTCAGCAGAACTTTGTTTTCTTGCATCTTTGAGATTGATTCTGTTTCCCTCTGCTTTGCTTCAAATCACATGAGATTTATCTATGTATCAGCAAAATGTTTTCAGGTATCCCTAAAACCTTATGGATTATAGAAGTTAGAAGCCTGGCAGTCTCTGAACCACCCACGTTGAGTTACATGCTCATCCCTGTATCAAGCACTGAAGTCAGGGGAACACGGTGCCGTGAACGGTCAGATCTGAATCATAAGCCAAGTAGCATTGATAGCATTCAGACTGGCAAAGCCTACCTAACTGTTATGAAATGAGAAAAGGATGGGTCCCCAAAAGAGTGATGCTAAAGAGTTTCTGTATTCTTCTCTTCTCTTATACCTGATGCTAAGACTTTGTCCTGGTAGATGCTAAGTCATGTCTGACTCTTTGCAACCTCGGGGACTGTAGTACACCAGGGTCCTCTGTCTGTCACCATTTCCCAGAGTTTGCTCAAATTCATGTCAAGTGGGTTGGCGATACTATCTAACCATCTCAGACTCTCCTACCCTCTTCTTCTTTTGCCTTCAATCTTTCTCAGCATCAAGGTCTTTTCCAATGAGTAGGCTTTTTGCATCAGGTGGCCAAAGTATTGGAGCTTCAGCTTCAGCATCAGTCTTTCCAATGAATATTCAGGGTTGATTTCCTTTAGGATTGACTGGTTTGATATCCCAGGAGTCCAAGGAACTCTCAAGACTCTTCTCTAGCACCTCAATTCGAAAGCATCAGTTCTTCAGCACTCGGTCTTCTTTATGGTATAACTGTAACATTTGTATATGACTACTGGGAAAACCATAACTTTGACTATAAGGAGCTTTGTCAGAAAAGTGACATCTATGTTTTTAATATGCTGTCTAGGTGCTAAGATATCAAAACTAGTTAAACAAGCTTTAAAAGTTCTGAAAAGGGTTTCTTTGAAGGCTTTCACACTCACTTTAGAATCGTGAGTTATTTCAGGGCACATGTCTGGTTTCCTCTTCTTTCTCAGTCCTATTTAAGACATACGCAAGGCCAGTGAAACTCGCCAAAATGTTTGAACATAAGTGGATTCTAAAATAAGGAAAATTATGTGAGCACATAGATTTGAAAGATAAATAATGCTATTAAATTATTTCGATTTTCAAAAACATAGCAATTTGAAATAGCATAAATTGTTTCCTACATCCTCAGGCACACCCACATGTCCCACATTTTTTGCAACTGCTTTCTGTTATGGGTTGTTGTTTTAATGTAAATACTGCTTTTTGTCTGATGAAATATTATTTCTTTGGGGTATTCTTTCTAATAAAATTGTCACTTATCATAAAATCACTACCAATTTATTTCTTTTCATTTTCCTCATCTGTAAAAGCCACAGAAGCATGGCTGACATTTCTTATTCAAAAGCACATCAATAATGTTGAGGGCCAGGCTAACTTACCATTTTTTTTTTCTGTCAGACTGAAGTCAACTGTAGTAATATTTGGAATATTAATGGAAAGCATTCCAGATATCCAAATAATAGTAGAACACTGTCAATCAATATCATTATGCTCAGGGGAAAAAATTGGTCCAAAAATGGATATCTAAAGTAAATAAAACATGATCCTTTTTTAGACAACCTTGTTTGTCTTCAATTCCTAATGAAAATAAATGTGGCCAATACCGAACAAAATATGCTAAATCCAAGAACAATATAATTGGAATTGTTAAAATGACACATTGAAACAGTAAAAGTTATAATAGCTTCTTGTTCCATTGTTAAGAGAAATCCATGTCTCAGATACTCTCTCTCTCCTAGTAAGGTAAATTATTATTCATCTTAGTGTCATCCAAAAGTAAAGAATTTTCTAAAATAAATTTTCTCTTTTTCTAAATAGCTGAATTAGTGATCCACAGCTTCCTATTATTTTTCAGTTTAAAATAACTTACGATAGTCTACTTAAGGATATAAAAGATACATAAATGAAAGTGTTAGCAGTGTTAGTCACTCAGGCATCTTTGACTCTTTGTGACCCTATGGACTGTAACCCACCAATCTTCTCTGTCCATGGAATCTTCCAGGCAAGAATACTAGAGTGGGTTGCCATTTCCTTCTCCAATAAATGAAAGAGTATAGTGTAAAAAGAAAAAGAAAAAAAGGTCTTTAGTCACTCTTCTGTATAACTAAGTCAGTAAGAATACAGATCAGATTGGCCATGGATAATTACAGTAATAGTTAAACATATTGGATACTGGAGTGGGTTGCCATGCCCACCTCTAGTGGATCTTCCCAACCCAAGTGTTGAACCCAGGTCTCCCGCATTGCAAGCAAATTCATTGCCATCTGAGCCATCAGGAAAGCCCCAATAGTCAAACAAAGTCACCCCAAAAGGTATTAACTTCCAAGTCAATGAAATATAAATGTGATTCAATTAAAGATTAAAATATAGCTGAAGAAATTGTGTCTTAATTAGAAAGATTAATACTACAAAATCACAGGTGTTTACAAACACTGATAGTGCTTCCCCAAATTGTGTCAAGAAAAAAAAAAAAAAATGAAATTTAGCCACACAAATAGCCACAATACATTCATTGTCATTTTTCTTGTGGGACTCTTTAGATATGTGATTTATCTTTATAATGTGTCAGTGGTCTCTAGAATTTAACTTATGCATCATTGAGATAGCCTGGCAGGTTCTGCAAGGATGGAATAGGGTCATTTAAGGAAATGCATATCACCTTGTTCCGAGAAGAGGAGGAAAGAATGTAAGTCCAACACCATATGGCTCCAAAACTCATTCATTAATATGAGGCTTTTAGAAATGCTGTGGCACAAATTATCTTAAATGGGTACATTTTCAGAACCATTTATTTCAATTCAATTCAGAACAAGGAGCATCTGTAGATCAAAAAACTTTCCAGAATCAAATTAAACAGTGGGCGATAAGCTAACAATGAAATTCTGTCATTGACAGTAGGAGCTAGGCAGAGGAGGAGGGAAAAAGAAAGATACTCAAATTCATCTAGTGAGGAAAATAGTCAGAGCAAAGGAAAGGAGCATGAACAGATTAATTTCACACCCTTCTAAGAAGTTGATTTTCAAATTTGCTTAAGGATAACTGTCTACAACACTTGTTTTAAATTTCTCAGACCTGAGCCCAGACCTGCTTATCTACACCATGCCCAGGGAAGAAACCCAGTAACCTGGCAATCTGCACATAAAACAAGGCCACAGAGATTCTTCTCAGGTAAGCTTGGAACACACTGTTTGAAAAGGAAATGTCAAGTTATTAGCTGAGAAGATGCCTTTATGGGCTTATTGTGAAACGCTGTGCCTTGGGCATAGTGGGCCTAATTCTTAACAAGATCATAATCCAACTGTAGGAGTCAGAATAGGAAATCTGATTCTGATGAACAGAACAAAAATATCTAGGCTTCACAATGTGGGATGAGAGCTTAAGCCAACTCTAGTTAATAAGTAACCCTAGTTATTAAGAAGTTCAGATAAGTTACAATCTATTACCAGTTGCAATTAGTTTAAACAAACAACAAAAGCAACCTATATCTGCAATATGAAGATGTAGATGAAAATTTGACTTTTTCAGCCACATTTTTATCATCTATACAAAGAAGTGATGATATCCAGTTTGTAATGCTTATTATTAGAGCTGATACAGTTAATAAGTTAAATAATATGTTTTGAAAGTGCTACATAAATGTAACAGGTGATGACTACCAAGTAAAGAATATGAGGGCAAGTGTTGGTGTCAGGAGAATCCAACAAGGTATATCCTTAATGGTGCATGAGGAAGTACCACAATATGAATATAGATCAGAAGAAGCAAACAATGCAGTTAAGTGGCAGCAGTTAACATCACAGTAACCAAAGACGGCGGAGGAATAGGATGGAGAGACCACTTTCTCCCCCACAAATTCATCAAAAGAACATTTAAACGCTGAGTAATTCCACAAAACAACTTCTAAATGATGGCAGAGGACATCAGGCACCCAGAAAAGCAGCCCATTGTCTTCGAAAGGAGATGGAGAAGTCTTGAGGCTACTGTAAAAATAAGACTGAAAACTAGAAGTAGGAGGCTTCAGTCCAAACCCTGAGAACACCAGAGAACTCCTGACTCCAGGGAACATTAATCAACAAAAGCTCATCAAATGCCTCCATACCTACACTGAAACCAAGCACCACCCAAGGGCCAACAAGTTCCAGACAAAGACATACCTCACAAATTCTCCAGCAACACAGGAACACAGCCCTGAGCTTCAATATACAGGCTGCCCAAAGTTACTCCAAACCCACTGACATCTCATAACTCATTTCTGGACACTTCATTGCACTCCAGAGAAAAGAAATCCAGCTCCACCCACCAGAACACCGACACAAGTTTCCCTAGCCAGGAAACCTTGACAAGTCACCCATACAACCCCACCCACAGTGAGGAAACTCCACAATAAAGAGAACTCTACAAACTGCCAGCATACAGAAAAGCCACCACAAACTCAGCAATATAAACAAGATGAAGAGACAGAGGAATACCCAGCACATAAAAGAACAGGATAAATGCCCACCAAACCAAACCAAAGAGGAAGAGATAGGGAATCTACCTGATAAAGAATTCCAAATAATGATAGTGAAAATGATCCAAAATCTTGAAATAAAAATGGAATCACAGATAAACAACCTAGAGACAAGAATTGAGAAGATGCAAAAAAGGTTTAACAAGGACCTAGAAGAAATAAAAAAAGAGTCAATATATAATGAATAATGCAATAAATAAGATCAAAAACACTCTGGAGGCAACAAAAAGTAGAATAATGGAAGCAGAAGATAGGATTAGTGAAGTAGATAATAGAATGGTAGAAATAAATGAATCAGAGAGGAAAAAAAGAAAAACGAATTAAAAGAAATGAGGACTATCTCAGAGACCTCCAGGACAATATTAAATGCCCCAACATTCGAATCATAGGAGTCCCGAAGAAGAAGACAAAAAGGAAGACCATGAGAAAATACTTGAGGTGATAATAGTTGAAAATTTTCCTAAAATGAAGAAGGAAATAATCACCCAAGTCCAAGAAACCCAGAAGGTACCAAACAGGATAAACCGAAGGCAAAACACCCCAAGACACATATTAAATCAAATTAACAAAGAACAAATAGCAAAGGGAAAAAACAAATATCACACAAGGAGATTCCCATAAGGATAACAGCTGATGTTTCAATAGAAACTCTTCAGGCCAGGAGGGAACGGCAAGACATACTTAAAGTGATGAAAGAAAATAACCTACTGCCCAGATTACTGTATCCAGCAAAGATCTCATTCAAAAAGATGAAGGAGAAATCAAAAGCTTTACAGACAAGCAAAAGCTGAGAGAATTCAGCACCACCAAACCAGCTCTCCAAAAAATGCTAAAGAATCTTCTCTAGTCAGGAAACACAAAAAAGGTGTATAAACTCGAACCCAAAGCAAAGTAAATAGCAATGGGATCATACTTATCAATAATTACCTTAAACGTAAATGGGTTGAATGCCCCAACCAAAAGACAAAGACTGGTTGAATGGATGCACCAACAATACCCCTATATATGTTGCCTACAAGAGACCCACCTCAAAACAGGGGACACATACAGACTGAAAGTGAAAGGATGGAAAAAGATATTGCACGCAAATAGAGACCAAAAGAAAGCAGGAGTGGCAATACTTTATCAGATAAAATAGACTTTAAAACAAAGGCTGTGAAAAGAGACAAAGAAGGACACTACATAATGATCAAAGGATCAATCCAAGAAGAGGATATAACAATTATAAATATATATGCACCCAACATAGGAGCATCACAATATGTAAGACAAATGCTAACAAGTATTAAAGGGGAAATTAACAGTAACACAATAACAGTGGGAGACTTTAATACCCCACTCACACCTATGGATAGGTCAACTAAACAGAAAATTAACAAGGAAACACAAACTTTAAATGATACAATAGACAAGTTAGACTAATTGATATCTATAGGACATTTCACCTCAAAACAATGAATTTCACCTTTTTCTCAAGCACACACGGAACCTTCTCTAGGATAGATCACATCTTGGGCCATAAATCTAGC